>JADRCD010238211.1:11806-24919 GCA_019843815.1 Montemys delectorum
ATAATGAATAATTAACTTTTATAATTTTCTTTATGAATGTTCAATAGAATGGGAAAGAAAGTTGAAGATATGAGAGAATAAGTCAACATGATGTTGTTCCCTAGGTGATCTCAATATTAAGTTTTAATTTTGGGGTACGAGGTTATCAATCTGCATGTTCCAAGATTACCTTATAGAATAAGATGGGCATCTCTTGGTGTTATTGATTTGACATATTTTATAAAGCATTTTTTATTCAAATATCTTTTAGATATACTGATTAAACTATATCATTTGTCAGAAAACAACTATGCTGGAAGAATCCCTGTTCAGTTATAACACAAGGTAATGCTAACTCTCCTAATAAAAGTTATTTCACAAACTTATAAAATGAGGCCACTTTATTTTTGGATTTGTTTTGTTTTGTTAGTGTGTGTGTGTATGTGTGTGTGTATGCATGTGTGTATTTGTGTGTGTGTATGCATGTGTGTATGCGTGTCTATGTGTGTGTGTATGTGTGTAAGTGTGTGTGTGTGTGTGTGTGTGTGTGTGTGTGGCTTATTTGTTTCTTCTTTACAACCTTCTGAGACACCTGTATGAAGGAAGGAACTATGACAGGAAAATCAGCTTGCAAGCTTCCAGGGAACATTGTTCTGCAGGAAAAAAAAAAAAAAAAGAATTTATCAGAGCAAAACCTTGTGATGCATATATACTCTATTTTGCAGGAAATTATTTCTAGTATATTTCCTCACTATGTGTCAAAGCGATAATAGAATTCTGTAAAATTATATGTTGCTCTGTTCCTGCCTAACTGTGGCTTTGGTTCTCAAAAAGGCTTTCAATAAAAAAAAAAACTAGCTTGTTTTATATTAGGTCCCTGAAATTTTCTTATTGTTCATAGTCAAAGAACACAACATAAGAGCTTTTGCTGAGATCAACACATTGCATAGAATCTTATGGTTTATTCACTTTTCACTGTACTAAAAATAATTGATGGAATGTACTATTCATGTGACTGAAAATATTAATGGTTGACTTATAGTAAATTATTAATTGACTTGGCACAGGACTTGCAGGTCCCTTCCAAGAAACAGGGTAGTCTTACAGTCTTTGGTATCTCTTTCTATAAGAAGGAGAAACTGTCCCTTTCCATATTCCCTTCTTTGTATCCCTCCCACATCCTCCTTTTCACTTCAACCACCCAGTTCAATACTACCCACAGTATGCATCCATAATTATGTATTCTACTTCCTTTTCCTATGGATATCTATCTGGCTCCCAGACACACATTCTATGACAAATTTTGGTCCTATGGATTGTACATTGTTTACCATTGACAACAGCAGCATATAAACAAATATATACCTTATTGGTCTTTGTGAGTCCAATTTTCTCACTTGGAATGATTTTTTTCTAGTTTCACTCATTTGCCTACAGCTTTCATTTTTGTTCATTTTATTAAAAACATTTTTTCCCACAAATTTCAGTTCCTCCTCCATTTTTTCTTCCACCTCATCTCCAACAACTCTCCCATCCAGATCCACCCCCATTTTGCCTGATTAGGAAACAAAGTCTTCTATGAGATAATAATAATAGAAAGTATAATAAAATAAAATATACTATGAAAACTCAAACATATTGGAATAGAACAAAATAAATAAACAGAAGGGAAAGAACCCAAAAAAAAGGCATACATATGGAGAACATCTTGCTCACAAACTCAGGAATTCCATGAAACCTCTAGTCTGGAAGCCATAATATCTATGCAAAAGCAGTATGGGATAAAAGAAAGAAGAAGAAAAAATACAAATAAAATAAATATAATATGCAATACATAATGTAAATAAAATAAAAATAAGCTTAAATTAGGGGGAAAAAGGAGCCCTGACATGATATAAGCATCGTCCACCTACCGCAGGGCATGCGGTCGGCTCTTAAGAGGAGGTTGTTTCCTCAGTGAAAAGTTTCTTTTTGTTGTAAACAAGTTTTCATAGCCTGCAAGTGTGTTAGAAAATGGACAGGACTTCTGGATTAGAAATAGAGTCATGTGTTCACTTTTCTCTGCTGCATACCTGTGAAGACCCTGTGCACACTTCCTCAAATTCTGTAAATTCACGTAGCATATTGTTAAACTAAAAGTCTATATTCTTGGTGTTTTCCTGTCTGACTACTAAACTTCATTTGCCTCATCTTCTATGAGGTTTCCTGAGTCCTGAAGGGAGAAATTTCATTGAAACATCCTATTTAGGACTAAGTGTTCCAAGGTCTCTCATTCTCTTTCTGTCTGCTTGTCTGTGGATCTGTTCATCTGGTGCAGGGGAAAGCTTTTCAGATAATATCTGGGGAAGTCAATGATCTATAGCAGAATGTTCATATAAATCATTGTAATGTTTCATTTGTGCATACACATATGTGTGTGTGTGTGTGTGTGTGTGTGTGTGTGTGAGAGAGAGAGAGAGAGAGAGAGAGAGAGAGAGAAAGAGAGAGAAACAGAGACACAGACAGAGACAGAAACAGAAACAGAGAGACAGAGAGACAAAGAGTCTGTAAATGCTTAGAAGAATAGTATTTGGTTAACCCTAGGTCCCAAAATTATCCAATGTCAGGGTTTTGCTTACTCAAGGTATATCAGGTATAGCTTTCACTGTGTTAAGTGGGGTTTCAGTTAAATTAGATATTAGTTATTCCCACAAAATGCATGCTACCATTATATTATGCAAACAGGAAACCATTTTAAATCAATAGGTTTATGACTGGATTGGTGGTTATATTTCTCTTTTGGTAGCTTACAAAGTACCTTAATGCACCAAAGGCTTTAGGGAAAACATACCCCAAACTGGACATCTCTTGACACCAAATGAAGCTTCCATTTCTGACATTGGGCTATGTCTAATTGTTAGCTATGGAAGTCTGAAAAAAAGCAAGAAAAAACAAACAAACAAAAAACAAAACAAAACAAAACCCAGGCTCTTGCTGAAACTATAGGTTTCTCTCTATATACACTGAAGGCAAGGTCTCATTGCTGAAGATCATGTCTACATAACTCATTAAACATGGAGAAGTTGAACTTGTGTCTACATAGAGCCTTACTTAATTACTGTGTATTAGAGTCTTACAGAATGGTATGCTGCATGCCTTAATAGGAGAACTATAAACACACAACCAGCCACAAACACTTTGGTGACCTACAATGGTGACCTACCTGGCAACCTTTGACCTACCAGCCTGATATACTAATGCAATGGTGGCACAGAAGTTTGCTAAAGTAACTAAATAATATCTGAGTTGAGCAAAGGTCCACTCCAAGAGGTGGAATCCATACCTGACATTGCTTGAGTGGACCAAGTACCTGAGTGAGATTAAACAGCCCAGAGATCTAACATGAAACCAAATTCCACTCTTTAAAAACAGATAACAATGAAATTGGTTTTTAATGACCTTCTATTACACTCCTACATCATCAATTCCATGTTCAACCACCATCAGAGAAGCTTCCTCCTACTTCAGATGGGAACAAATACAGAGACACACAGCCAGACCTGCCAACTTAAATGTGATACCAAATCCCTGGCCTCGGGTCTCAGGGAACTCAGTGGAAAAGGAGGCAGAGATAGTGTCAGAGCCAGATAGGATGGAGAAAACCAAGAATATAAGGGTGTCTAAATCAACATAATTAAAGCTAGGATGAACTCACGGTGATTGAAGCTGTATGTACAGTGTCTACTTGGGTCTTTAACAGATGGTGTCCTTGAGCTGAAGGGTGAGGAGGAAATTCTGGGAGCCTCCTGACCTGGAGAGGGTTGAGATCAGACAGAGGACTCTGGTGTGGCTTAAAGACTGATGGTTTCTGAAAGTTCTAGTTCTCTAACTATATTAAAATGCAGATGATAACTTCTAAAAGTCCTAAAATCTTTCTTTGTCTTTCTGAAGGTAAAAGGCTGTTGGCTTAGCTGATTGACACCGGTAGCCTAACAGAGGTGGATTATTAAGTAATGTGACCTTTGTTCTATCTCAGGAGGAACTGCTCCTTTGCAGGGCTCTAACTTTTAGTCAGCTAGTAGAAGTCCCAGGAAATAAAAGGGACATTTTGAAAAGTGATTATAGTATTTATATCTAAGTTGTAAAAAGTTACGCATGAAAGCTCTCTAAGAAAAAGGGGTAAAGTGGAAAGATTCTAAGTAGGGGAAGGGAAGTTTTTTCTCGAATATTTCTCTTTGTCTTCAACACTTATACATGTTTCAGAATACATGATCACACGGGAAAAGCTCATCACAAATTTACACAAATTCAATTTACACAAATAAGAAATTTACAACAGTGAATGTTTATATGCATGTCCATTAGGGGTAATTATCTGGCTAAACAGTTTTCACCTGTCACAACTCCACAGATTTATTGAAAATTAAAAACTATAGCTTAGTTACTAGTGAAGTTTTGCATCGATAAACCCAGTCAATATTTTATCTTCTGTTCTATCACTGATAATAAATTGTTAGTTTCCTTTTAATGATCTTTGGTTAGTGGTTTTACAATCTTTTGGAATGTACTCTGAGTAGTAGAAAGTCTGGTTACTATCTCGAACCAATTAACTGATGACACAAGGGAGACTGGCAGAGTTCTCATTGCAGTTTTGACAATCAGAGCCCTAATAGCAGTCTCACTATAAAAAGAGATTAATAAATACTGATATAATTTTAGGAAATCCTATAGGATCATCATTAATAATTAAGAAGTCATCTATTTGTCTATATACCATCCCTACAAGACAGTACATCTTCGTAGATCTGTAGAGATTTGCTCAAACCTAGTGATTGTCATATATGTTTAATAATTACAGGAAAAGATACTAATAGCAGAAATATTTCCTGAAATGAATTTCTTCTGGGCCTTTCCTATTGGAGTTCCATTCTAGAGGTTAATCAAAGGCAGTCATCTCATGAAGATCTCTTGCTAGTTATTAGCTTGTCCTATGATGGCTTCTGACAAGGAAACATACCCTCATCACTAACTCACAAGATATTTAATTGGTAACTACTTGCAATTGAAAATTTTGTTCTATACAAGGTAGTCTCACCAGGGAAGCAAACTGTTCTTAAGGATAAGCTCCATGCCCAGCAGTAGATAGCTACCAGAAATGAACTCAATGTATACTGCATCCTGGGAGGAACTTTGTTTTATAATGTCATAGTTGGCGATTCCTTTTTCTTCTGTATTATTTTTTAATGAAAAAGAAAATTTCACACATACATTCATTCATACACACACACACACACACACACACACACACACACACACACACATTCACCCTCTCATTTTACCCTTTAGGCTCTCTTCATATATATTATGGCTTTAAGTTTAGTGTTTGTGAGGGTATGCAAACAAGTAGTTCTTTCATTATTGTGCCTTCTCTTTGGCTCTTTTTCTTCTGCTTGTTTTGTACTATCCAATGTATCTGTCTTTGTTATATTATATTGTATTATATTAGTATCTTTTAGAAGCCACTTTTCTTTCTAAGCTGAGACAATGAAGGTAAATCTAAAATAAGGGAGGTAGGAAGAAACTGGGACCAATGAAGAGAAGGGAAATGGCAATCAGGAAGTATCATGTCAGAAAAAAAATCTATTTTCAATAAAAGAAACATATTTTGAAGCAGAATGTAGAAACTTTCAGTCATGCCATATCAAAGTGTTTAGGGTAAGAAGGCTGTAAAGAAGTTATCCTCCTAAAGACAATCTTGCTGAGATCTTTAGTCATTGATGCTGAAAGAGGCATTTTTAGTTGAATGTTTTGTCATCATTCAGGAAAGTCAATGGCTCTTTAAATATATATAATAGTTGCACAAAAACTGTCATAAATTTATTTTGCGTTTTTAATTGGTACTGATCTCATTTTACTTGCCAGTTCAGAGTATTCCCAAAAGGATATCTTCTAGTGAGTTATCCAGTTAAGCTAGAGAGACTGTAAAGGGTAACTTTTGCCTCCTCCCTGGAGAGGCTCTTAGACACTCATCATCATTAAGAAGCCATCATCATTAAGAAGTTTTCTTTTGCTGCCATTGACCTAAATTGTTGCACTATTTCTTCTGCTACCCAGGGTTCTAATATTTTAAATAATACTATATTACAGTTAATGTTTGTATCATTCCACACTGCTCTTTCAGTCACTTAATCCAGACTGTAAATTTGCTCTCTATAATCTATACAGATTTTGTGGTTTTCATGAAGGAAATGAATAGTAACGAGGATCCCTTGAGCAGGTCAATAGAGGTGTGTTCACTGCTGTCTGACTGGATGTGGCATGCTTTTCTCAACAAATATCAGTACGGATGAGTAACATGAGAAATAATTTGAAACCTAGGACTTAAGTAACTGGCCCAAAGGATCAAGGAAGGAGGATGGCAAATAGAAATACACAATACATGGCATTCTTACAATAAGAGTATTTCTTGTTTCAACATAAACAGACATATGATGTCATATGTCTACTTTTATAATCTTGCTTTAAAAATAGTGACTTAATATTTTAAATACAATAAACACTATACCTCTGCTGTGTGCTTTGTTCTGGTACAACTTTTTCTGAAATTCTCATCAAATGATCCTTTCAATCATCATAATCATCATTATCAACTACATCCTTTTCCTTATCCTCTCCTGTGTGTTTGTAAGTGCATGTTTCCCAGCTCATGTGTGGTGGTTAGCAAACAAATGTGTAGAGTTAGTTTTCTCTATCCGCACATGCATATATTCCAAGGACAAAACACCAAAAGCTACATTTCCACTGCAAGAGCTTTTCCAGTGCAAGCCATGTTAGTACTCCAAAATGAGATGTTTCACATTGACAAATAGATATAATTTATATAGAAGATTAAATGAATTGAAAGACCAATATTACAAACTCTTAGGTGAGTGTGGTAGCATTAGACTAAGTTTCCAGTTTTCCTAGAAGAGTTCTGAGGCAAAGCTTATAAAAGAAAGGCAAAAGAAATGCAAAAAATAAAGAAAACATAATATTAATCTGAGCATATTACGAACAGTGGCAGGAAAACCTGATAAAACTGGATGGGGCAAAACAAAATGGTACTTTCAGCTTGTAAAATAATCAGGTAAACTGGTATGTGGAAACACAAATGGATATTGAAAATTGGCTACATATATAAAATGGAATACTATTCAGCTGAAAAGAAAAATTAAATTTGCTGGTAAATGGATAGAACTAGAAAATTTAAGGAGTAAGTTAACACTGACCCAGAGAGACAAACACCACCTGTTTGCACTCCCTTGTGGATCCTAGATCCAAATTCTTAATTTTGAGTAAATAACCTGGATCAACACCAGAAATCATAAAAGTAAAATGGGACCATGTGTATGACAGAAGTAGACAGAAGCTCTAAAGAGTGGAATACAAGGACACAGGTTCTATTATTGGAAAAATTGGAAGATTGGTTGGAGACTACAAGGGGAGGTGGGAGGGTAAAGAAGGTGGAATAAGTAAAACTGATAGGTATGAAAGGACCAGAATAAATCATATTATTTTATTTCTATATAAAATTACACATTCAAATGTATCTATACGAAATTATGTTTGGATGACAACACTTCCCACCCAAAGGATATAAATATTTAACAAACACTCTGGTGCCAGGCATATGAACTCTCATTTAAACTTGTTAGTTGTGAAATTTCAAGAGACTTCTAAAACAGGAAAGAAAATTCTCATTGCCTTGGGTTGCCTTCCAAACATAGAAGGCAAAAACCATATTGTTGAAGGCATAAAAATACTTTAGAAGGAGGACTTATGAAAGCCAATCTGGAGCTGACTTGAGAGCCTCCTTCTTGAGGACTAGCATGTATAATATCAGAAGGATCTGGAAAAGGGTCCAAGGAAGAAAGGTAATCAATAATTATGCCCAGCTTTTCCAGCTGTGGAGAGCAATATCCATAATATTTAGATATCCTGGAAGGTACAATAGTGGTACTTACATCTTAGGTGTAACCAACTGCTATCTAGTTGGATTTTTGACCTACCTCAGTAGGAAAGAATTAATGTCAGAATATGTAAACCTACTCAAATACACATAGCCTGTGAAACCACTGATCCTAGAAGAGAAATGACTATGGAAACCACATTAAACAGTTATTATTTCTAACTGCAGTCTTAATACTTATTTTTATATCCACACAGAAGTGAAATTGTCACCCCTAACCAAACAACTTCATTTTGGCCAGGGAGAGTTGATTATAGAAAGCTGCGACTATTCAAAAGTAGAAAGAAAGCTGACTGTGCACTGCCTAGTCCCCACTGACACATCAGCAATTTATGGCATAACTTCTACACCTAAGGCTCAGGTGGTGTTACAGAAGAGGGACATAGAAGGCCTGTAAGGTCCAAAGGACGAAAACTACACTGCTGTTGTGAGATGGTGTCTTCTATGCATGACAGGGAAGCAGCATCCAAGATGTCTCAAAGGTTGAGTTGCCTAAGCAAGACCTAAAAATGTCACCATTTGTCATGCCAATGTGACTGGATAAATTCTCAAATTATCACTGGGCAGATGCAGAAAGAGGAAGAATCAGTTCTCCAGGAATGAGTCCCCTGACAGGTTAGCCAAATCTGAGAAGTCGGGCCATATAAATTACAAATATATGAACACTATGAAATATTCTCAAGAGACTGTAACTATATAATTTAAACGTGTGTGTGTGTGTGTGTGTGTGTGTGTGTGTGTGTGTGTAAAAACTAGAATAAGAAGCCATAAAAAGAAACCATTGATAATTATTTTTTGGGGGGATCAATGTCTCAACCCAGGATTATATTGGGGTTTATAAAGGGAAAATATTATAAGACATAAAAGGAAAATTGTTGTGTAAATAAGTGTTCAAATAATATTTAATTTTCTCAGTTCTGTTTTCTAAAGAACACTGGTTCATTTACTGAGTATTCGATAATGGAGTCACCAAGGTAGATGACGACTAGTCTTATGATAACACCCTTTGTTATCTGACTTTTCCACCTTGTTGAGACAGTTCTACTGTTGAGATTTTCTTAGGTGCAGTCACACTGTGCTCTTAATCTCCACGATGACCCACTCCAGAAGCCACGAGAGACACATGCAAGGGATTACAATTCCTTCTTCCTTCGGCTGGAGGCACGGACCGGACAGGTCAATGAGAGTGCATTCTTCATTGAATCTCCTGCCCAATATGGCCCAACATTCACCTTTAGCTTGGTTTCATTGTTTGGGGACTTTTAACAGCTGCAGTCATAGAAATCTCATTCTAATATCTTGGAGTAATGATGGAGGCATTCTTCCAAACTGTTGACCAGTTTCCGTGAAGCTGCACCAGCCATACTTACTACCTCCATGTGAATATTGCAAGTCCTGAGAGCACCATACAAAAACAGAGTGAACACTCTCACACTGGCAATAGATCACGCAATGAAACAAACAAACAAACAAAAACAAACAAAATAACCCCCACAATAACCTACTGAAATAAAATTAAGGAGAACTTGGCTTATGTTTCTGTGTATGGTTGTTATTCCCAAACAATTCTAGTAGTGTGCATGTGTGTGGGTGCGTGTGTACATGTGTGTGTGTGTGTGTGTGTGTGTGTGTGTGTGTGTGTGTGTGAGTGAGTGTGTACAGTAATGAAGTCCAGAGGTGGGTATTGAATATCTTCCTCTATCACTCTCCATTTTACTGTTTGAAACAGCATCACTGCCTAAATCAGAGAATCACTCTGTTAGCGGCTGGCCAGAGAATGCCTGTGAGCTCCTATCTCTGCTGATGGACACTGGTGAGATCACAGAGGACTGCTGTCCTGCCCGAGATTAACTAGTTCTGGCAAATCAAATTGAGAACTTCATATTGGAGCAGCACACACTTTATCTTTTGGTAATATGATCTCGCTACTCTCCCTCTCCCTCTCCCCATCCCTGTGTTCCTCTGTCTACCCCTCCTCCTGCCCCTCTCTCCATGTCCCTCTCTTTCCACCTTCTCTTTTTCTCTCACTCTCTCTCCTACTTCCTTTCATTCTTATTGTTGGTGGTGTTAGTGGACAGTTTTTTTTTTTAAAATGTATTTATTCACTTTACATCCCAATTGCTGCCCCACCTCTCGGTCCCCCCTTCAAACAGCACCCCCTCCTAATTTCTTTCTCCCAATCTCCCCATCTCCTCTGTGAAGGTGAAGGACCCCCCAGAAGTCCCCTCACCCTGGCATCATTCTTATATTTCTCTCCATCACTACTTCTTTACTTCTAACTTTACAACATTCAGATCCCAATTATTCCAAGGAATTTTCTGCTACTCAAAATTACCTCTTAAAAAAATGTGTTTTTTCTCAATAATCCATATTCCAAATGTGAACTCACTTCCTTTATCTGGAAGAGAGATAATCTGGAAGAGAATTAACTTTATTAACTGCTTCACTGAGGTTCAAACTAGTACACTCCCCAGCCGTGCTAGGAGAGAGGGAGCAGAAATGTGAATTCAAATGTCAAGAATACCCAGTTTGTCTCCAGTATTGGCTCTGGGATATGTGACTTAACATCTATACTCAAAATCCTCTTATGTTAAATTCATGGTAGCATTTATTTTATGTGGTAATAAAGAATGAGATAATTCATGCATATTATTTAAAGCACTGCTTTCAAATGTCATTCTCTGTTTAATTTCCTAAGGTTTTCCCTATGTTCATGTAAACACTTTTATCAGTCTTATCTTTCCCATAAGCAGGTATCTTCTTATGGGATTTTAAAATGTTGTTTAAATGTTGGTAATATGATCACTCTCCCCTTCCCTTTCCCTCTCCCTCTGCCCATCCCCGTGTTCCTCTATCTCCCCGTCCCCCTGCCCTTGATTCATTTTTCTGGAGGTCTATGATAGGTGATGCTTACTCTGCCTCAGACAAGTCTCCCTGGTCAAGTCCATTTTTCTGATCTAAAGGGTATAAAGCAAATATCCAGAGAGACTTCTGGAAGTCTAGCATCAAACACTGACATTGCAAACCTGTCATTTGTTTTATACCTCAAACCATAGAAATGTATTATAATTTTCCTTATCCAAGATGAACCTCTTCTTTGTATTTATTTCTTTGTATTTATTTCTTTGTATTTGTTTCTCATCTTTTCTCTATTACAGGATTTGACCTGGTTTGTCCACTTTTACCTGGGTGCTGTACAAATAGTTCATAACACACTTCTAAGTTTAAAGAGGAATAGTCAACACTGATCAGTGTACCTTTTGAATAGACAATACTCTATCTACCACTCACATCAATACCAAACAACTGCAAAGGATATTATCATTAACTATTAACAATCATTTCTTTAATTCAACAACTACATATTAAGATATAGGAGTTACTTTTATAATTGAATCTTGGATGACTGTATACTGATCATCTGTAATGCTCAATAAATAGAATCAGCTTTTTACTCTGTAAAAACATATTGTCCATCTTGTGTCCATTTTTTAAAACTCTTTTTACACTCTGATTTTAACTTATTCTCTTCTGGTTCACTTTGGGTGCTGGAAGGTCGTGAGTCACATTTCTTTAAGGGAAGGCTCTGCTTCAGTGAAAATATGGAAATCCAAGAGTGCATGGTAGTACTAACTTTATATTCTCCATGGGTTAAAAATTAAAAGAAATATGGTAAAAATTGCAAAATTGAATGTGTAGACAAGTGTGTATGGCAATAGGAGGAATGAAGACGAGAGATGAATATTAGTTAAAATATTAAAATACTTAAAAGATCAACAAAGGACTATTATAAAGTAGCAAAAATGAAATGGCTCTAAGTCAGCTGATTCTGAACATACACTCGTTACATGAATCCTAAGATATTTTCATATCATAGCATATGTGCCCTTAGGCATGAATAAACCGCCATTTTCATCTTACTTGGGAGCAGGCTTACACTATTCTGTCAGAGTTTTCTAATTAAAACTTGCATATCTCCATTGAATTTAAAATAAGATGGAATCCTTTGTAAGGACACAAGTTTCAGAAAAATTTTGATTGAATTCTAAGTTTCTATAAACCAACTAGGTTTTGAATTATTCAAACCCTCCTGAAACTGCTACATTTAATCTAATAACGCTTCCTTCAAAAACTGACTAAAAGCATCATTAAGATGCATTGTAATTCATCTAGTATACTAATCCTCCATAAAACTGGTAATTTGTTGTTTTAATACAGTGTTGTTTATTAACTGTTATTTAATATACCTAATGCTAATGCATTATAAGGTATAAGATATCGCATAATATTCTACTCTTTCTGGTATATACATTACATTAGCAAATATTACTAAGATTTTTGATAATAACTTTTGAATCAATGTCATAATTAATAGACCATTATGGGTTGATTTAAAGTAATTATCTCAAATACTTTCAAAAGGTCATTAATTAGTTAATATTGTTTGTCCTCTGGGGTTTCAATTTCCTTCAGCTCCTTCAGTCCTTCCCCTAGCTCTTCCATTGGCATCCCCAGACTTATTCCGAAGACTGACTGTGAGTGTCTGCATTTGTATTGGTTAGGTGCTGGTAGAACATACCTGGAAACAACCATACCAAGGTTCCTGTCAGTAAGGGTTTCTTAGTATCAGCAATAGTGTGAGTGTTTAAAACCACCAACCAAAGAGTATACATGGAGGAATCCATGGCTCCTACATATGTAGCAGAGATGATGCCTTATCTGACATTAATGGGAGGAGAGGCTTGATGCCCCAGCATTGGGGAATGCTAGGGCAGTGAGGCGGGAGTGGGTGACTGGGAGGAGGAACACTCTTATAGAGGCAAGAGGGAGGGGAGAGGGAGGATAAATGTGGGGCAGTTCTGACAGCCAGAGTCCAGTAGAGTAGAGCCACTTTGAACCCCGGAGACCCACTGAGCATCTGTTCAGGAGGGACAGAAGGTGTTCAGTGAATTGCTCCTGAGACCATGGCTCAGATTTCAGCCCAGACCCCTCACAACTGCCCCTGCAGGAGATGTGTGCTCTATCAGGCAGACACTGCCTCCAACTCCCAGCATTCTAGCTGGACATTACACACAGTCATCTTACCACAAGCCCAGCATGCCACGCCCCATACAATAAAAGGGGTGGTTTTGCCCCCTCCTCTCTCT
>JADRCD010238212.1:0-20485 GCA_019843815.1 Montemys delectorum
ACACACACACACACACACGGGGCCTTGCAAGTTTTGGTTCTTTCCCTACTGCAAATCTACATTATGGTCACTGTGCATTTTTCATGAATTAATGAAATAATATAGCACCTGGTCCCTTTTTAAATAACCTGTTGGAGGCAGAATACTGTTAAGATTACTGATAAAATAAAATTTGAAATGCCTTGATGATAATTGCTTGATCTAGAGCATGGTACATGATAAATTATTATAATAATTAAGTGAATTATTCACTTCCATATGTTTAAATTTTTCCATAATAGTTAAAATAGTGGGTAGTTCTAGGTCCTTAAAGAAAATAATTTAGTCAAAGAACATACACATTTTAAGCAAAAGTTACAAATCAAAACAGCCACTTCAGAGAGAAAATGAAGTAGACGGTCCCAAAGAGAAGATGGTGGCTAGTGGATTCTATGCTGTAGATTTTAAAGATGACTTATGCATATTTATGACTATATTGTTCATGAGGTATGCTGCTGCTGCTTCCCTCTTCATGTAGTAGACCAATTCTCCCATCTAGGGTGTTGTCCTCCCATGACTTTCTAGAAAAGTCTATGGGATGGGATGCAAGGTTCAAACTACAATGTTCATGGCATGATGATGAAGCCAGGGTCTTTAGAAGATGCAGACTCTTTGTGAACAAGCATGAGAAAATTCATGAGCAACTTGGGTTTGGGTTTAATAGGAAAAAAGAACCTATCTGAAATTTTAAAATTAGAAATTCTAAGTAGAAAACTCTTTCAAATCTCAACACCAGCAATGTCTACTTTTCTTCAATCAGTCCCTAAGTCCTATGAACAACATTAGTCATGTATTTTTTGGTTTTGAACAAACTAAGACTGGCTCTTAAAAGAGCCAAAGAAGCAGAAATTTTTGAAAAATGTCCTTCAGTCTTCTTTTACCCAAGTCTTTATTTTTATTTTGTTTCCGTTTCCTAATTCATTCCAACTTACCATATACCATTTTGCTGAAGTAAAGACTCCTTGTTGATTAGCCATTAGTGAAATATTAGGAACTTTGCGGGGGAGGGTCAGGCACAATGAAATAATGTGGGGGAGGGTAGCAGAAGGTGTACCTTTTTGTTTAACAGCTTTTTTAAAAATGTCTTCTCTAATCTACCACTAGCTTTCCTCTCTGGTGTACAGGAAGCCAGATGCAGCCCCAGCTTGCATCAATTTAAGCATGTGCTGACTCGAGAGGAAACCCTGTCCCTTTGGAATCATCAGCCCTGCAGTTGAGAGCACCCACAGGATTCATACTTCCCTGATCCAGGGTTCTCTTCAGGGTTTACCAGATGGAAAGCTAGCACCTCTGAGCCAGTGTGATGGTGAGTTAACAGGCTTCATGGACAGATGGAAGACCCCAAGTGTGAATGAAAACAGCCTCAGCTTGAAAGGGAAAAACTCTGAATCCGATCTATGTAAGCAAATACCCATATCAAACCAATTACCCAGAGCAACCAGTACAATGGCCATCACAATGTCTCCATGCAAAGGAGATAGTAACATGTCTGATAGTTTGTCAACATTTTTACGGGTTATTCTAGGTTGAAAAGGAATAACATTTCTCTATCTTAAGTGTGAGCTTAATGAAGTATGTATAGCTCCCTCTTCTTGGTATCAACAGGACAGTTATTGACAAATTGGGGGAAATAGAACTTCTGTCTAACTATCACACATCACTCTGAAAATTTCCAGTGTATGCTTGTGGTGTATGTCAAGGTACAGTCATAATTGTATCCATGTGGCAACTGGAACATAGCTAGAACATGGTTGAATGTTCAATACACACCTGAAATTTGGAAATGTTTATCCATAAGTTGATCCAACACTTTTAAACATGTTAATATTTTCCAGAAATTCCAATTTATGTAAGGAAGATACATCAAAGAATTGGTTTAGTTCTCATTGTTAAAAAATTACTATAGATTAATTTTTATAACCTATTTTGATGGACTATCTATACAAACCTTCTCATGTGTTTAAGTTTTTGGTTACTAAATCTCCGTTTTCTCAGTTTTAAAAGTGGCTCATTTCTAAATATTGCATTTTGCAATTTCTTAGATTATTACCTATAAGAGAAGTTCTCAACCATCCTAATGCTGTGACCCTTAAACACAGTTCCACATGTTGTGTTGACCCTCAGCCATAAATTACTTTTGTTGATATTTCATAAATGTAATTTGCTATGTTATAAATTGTAATGTGAATATCTGATATGCAGGATGGTCTTAGGTGACCCCTGTGATAGGGCAATTCAGCCTCAGAAAAGTCTTGACTCAGGTTGGGAACAGCTGGTCTAAAAGCTTTTGTGAGTGAAATAAACTCCAAGTAAAAATCATGAGCTTCCACCTGAATTGAAAAGTATCTAAACAAACAAACAAACAAACAAACACAGAATGCTCAGTGATGTAGAGTAATGCATGCCTACAATGCCAGCACTTAGGAAGTTGAGGCACAAGGATCAGAAATTCAACATTAGTCTCCAGTAAATACCGAGTTCAATGCACACCTAGGTGAGGATCTGTCTCAGTGGAACCTTTAAATTAAGTTAAAATTATGTGCAAAATACATTTTGTGAAAAAAGTTGTCCCTTAATTTCAGAAAGATCTAAATCTAAACTTTATTTCAGCCTGATTTTTAATTCTGAAGAAAGTACACATCATCCCAAGGACTAGATGTATTTATAAATTCTAAATTGGAAGAAATTTTGATTTGCTTAAGATCTTTAAAATAATTTTTTGGTTTTTTTTTTAAATTTCATACAGCCATGTAAGGTATATTGGTCACGTCTACCCCCTCCCCCAGCTCTTTCTTGTGTTCCCCATCTTCCTCTGAACTTCATGTTGTCCTCTCTTTTATTTTGTTAAAATCTTAACTGACATTGTGGATAGTAACTCTAGTAGTATTTTATTGTCATAATATTCTGTTTAAGCAGAATCACCACTTTTAACACTTTTTTTTCTCTCTCTTTTTTTTTTTAAAGTTCCCCTCTGTGATGTTACTTTTCTGACATCAGCAAGCAAAGAACCCCATACAGCCATGGGAGAAAGAACTGGAAAGCAGAGCAACATCTGAGTATGGAGCAGCTTAGAGTGGGGCCTCATGCATGAGAGGCAGCATTGGTCACAAGGGTGTGGGGTCTGCCATCTGTCTGATAAGCCAACTCAGCATGACAAGTGCTATTAACAGGAAGATGGGAAAATTGCCTACTTTTAGGGGCTCTGCCTGACCCTTTCTCAATGCCTGGCAAATGCTCAAAGTTCTTTTCTTTAGCATGAAATACCATCAACCTGCCTCCCTTGAGAGTGCCCCTTTCCTACAGTACAAGCAACTCTCTTTTATAAGCAGTGATGATTATCATATTCCAATGGTCTCTAAGGATGAGACCTAGGTGCTTAATGAGATAGTACAAAGTGTCTTTTATTTCTAGCTAAAATTTACCCAATGCCAGAGGATAGGTGATCAGCAATGAAGTTAGCTGCAGGGAGTTAGGAATCATATCTGAATTACAAGGTTGGCTAGGTGATCTGCAGCCCACCCAGCTGCACACCCACACTGTCAGTCATACAGACAATGTGTGTAGGTATCTGGAGATAGATGGTTTTAAATTAGTAGAACATGTGGAATTTTAGCCTTAGGAAAAGGCTGTGTATCCAATGTGGTTGATTAATAGGCAAACTTCTTTATAATCTGCTCCTTTCTTGACAATAATCTATGATTTTCTTCTTTAAAAATGTCACCCGGGGCAGTTAAAGAGATGGTCTGTGATTAAGGCAACATGCTGCTCTTTCAGAGATCCCAAGTTTGGTTCCCAACACCCTTATAGGGTGGCTCACAGCCACCTCACAACATCAGCTCCAGGGAATCCAGCACCCTCTTCTGTCCACTGTGAGTCTGTACACATGAGGCATACACACACACATACACGCACGCATGAACATAAATAAAAATAAAATTTAAAAAGCACAAAGAATAGCTTTATGAGATGACGACGTCTGTAGCCAGTCATTAAATACCAGCGTGTCAGATCATTGGTTTAGTGGGAGGCAAGCAGTTGTTAAGTGCTACCAAAAACCACACTACTATTGCCATTAAAAAATAATTTCTGAGTTTAAAAATTTCCATATGATTTAATTTAGTGTTTTTTAAAACTTTTTTTCCTTTGGCAAGAATGTAGGTTGCAATTTATAAATTACTACAACTTAACATTTAAAATTAATTATGGACTGAAAATCTAAAGTACAACCTGGGTTGCCACACGCTAAGACTAATTATGGAAATTAAAAAACAAGAGAAAATTCAAAAAGTCTATTAAGAAAGGTATATCCTATGTATCACAATTTCCCTTCAAAATATCACAGAGTACATATGGCATAAGTTAGCACAGACTACCTAGAAAGCAGAGCTAGAGACAATGATTATATACTAGTACTTTACTGGGTAAATTCAATGTTCAAAAAACTAGTTGCCTAGAGATATTCCCACTCCCTGCCCACACCCCCACACACACAGCCTGCCATGAGCACTGTTTCCTGAGAGGATGTCTAGAGAGAGTGTCTGCAGGTCCTGTCCCTTGGGATCAGTAACACAAGAAGAAATTAATGGCTTTGCTTTTCAGCCATTACATGTCTCTTCTGTCTCTCTTGGTCAAGGTTCATGGCATAGGCTCTAATGTTATATTTTTGTATCATGTTACCTGGTCATATGATCATCAGTGGAAATTCAGATATCCTCTCCCATGGTGTGAACTCATTGGGCTAGACAGAAAGCAGGTAAATTTCTTGAAAATTTTCCATGGCAGGAGTCATAGAGGAATGTGTAAGTCTAGAAGTCACTCTGGGTATTGGGAGAGAGTTAGTATTAGGATAAAAGGTGTGATGGTTTGTACATGCTTGGCCCAGGGAATGGCACTATTTGGAGGTATGGCCTTCTTGGAGTAGTTGTGGCCTTGTAGGTATGGGCTTTAAGACCCTCATCCTAGCTGCCTGAAAGCCAATATTCTCCTAGCAGCCTCCAGTTGAAGATGTAGAACTCTCAGGTCCTCCTATACCATGCCTGCCTGGATACTGCCACATTCCCACCTTCATGATAATGGACTGAACCTCTGAACTTGCAAGCCAGCCCCAATTAAGTGGTATCTTTTATAAGACTTTATGGTGTCTGTTCACAGCAGTAAAACCCTAAACTAACTAAGTCAAAAGGTGACAGTGAATGCTCCTAGGAGTCATGGCTTACTAGGAATACATGCATCTGGGAATTAAGAGTTAGCATGAAGAAGTTCTCAAAATAACCCATAGGAACCCACCTGAGAACTCGTATTTCCTGGCACTGAAATAGTGAGCTCTTCTCTCCCGTGGATCTCAGACACCCAGGCAGATGACACAAAAGCCTATGGCTTCTGCATGCATCCAGCAATGACCCCATCTGACCCCTGTGAACTTCTTATATCACTGGAAGGAAAACTTGCAAAAGAAAAGAAAGAAGCCGAGGTCCTGGTTGACGTGACTGATTCTGGTGCTTAAAGAGAAACCAGCAATAAGACTGAGGTGGATTCTCCGAGATGCCTCTTAGTACTTTCTTCCTTCAGAGATAATTCATCAGGAAAAACTGCAGCCATGGCAACAGTAACAAAGGCAGCCTGACTGAGGACAAGATCTGGGAATGAGAATTTGGATTACTCTACCAGGTAAAGAATAAACTAGCAGAGATCCTGGTTATCAGCCAGGCAAATACAGCATTGATATCAGAAACAGGAAGTCATCTATGTATATAGCGACCAAATGAAGGAACAAGAAGCATAGTGTATTTTCCAAATATTCAGTTTGAAGCCTTGCAGTATACCAATCATTCATTATTTTCCTTCTTTTTCACCTCTGTGTGTTAGCACTCATTGGTCATAACATAGGCTTTAGGTATTCTATGGGATCACGAGAGGATTTGAAGAACAGTTAGCATAGCCTGCAGCAGATTCATGACCAGAGGGATACTCTCTCTGCTTTGGGAATGGGGTAAGAACTTTGATACATTCAAGTAGGTAGCTGTATGTTTTTTGGAAGTATATGTTTAAAGTAATTCTTATTATGGTAGAAAAGATCAGATGTGTGACAAGGGTTAATATGGAAACTGAGTAACAAGCTGTTGGTAACATTTTGCCTTCTCTGCTTTTAATCCATGCATTATTACATGCTGTGTACTGGTGGAGTCAGGCCCCTAAACACTCTCTTTGCAGTTGATATCATGTTGTTCTGTATCAGTAGGGGTCACTATAGGAACATTGAGGCTAAAGAGGGCTTTTCTTCACAGTTCCAGTGTGCTTCCAGATGCTTCTCCTCAGCACTGATGAAGGGTTGCCAGTAGCGCATATGGAAGACATCTAATGGTATATGTACCCATTGACCTTCAGTGGCAATCTCAGGGATGGCTTCCTGTCAAGTATCACCGGCACTCCTGTGAGCAGACTCCCAAAATTTTTTTTTTCCAGAGCTGAGGACTGAACCTAGGGCCTTGCGCTTGCTAAGCAAGCGCTCTACCACTGAGCTAAATCCCCAACCCCCCCAAGATGTTTTGTAATCACTAAATCTTTACAATTGTGGCCTCATGCCTTAAGGAGAATTTTCTTGCTTTTAATGGTTTACTATTTAATTCTATGCATTTTAAGAGACTTTTATTTATTTTAGTTTTTTAACACTAATTTCTTTTGAAATAGTAACATAGTTACATTTTTTCTTTTCTCTTTCCTCCCTCTAACCCCTTGCTCTTTCTCAAATTCATGGCCTCTTTTTCTTTAATTATTGTTGCACAGACACACAATCACACACACACACACACACACACACACACACACACACACACACACACACACACACACCCTTTACATAAAAACACCCTTTTCAGCACATAAAATGTTATCTGTAGGCATATGATCTCATATAACCAAACCAGGGCTATTCCTTGTTGAAGACCATCTCAACTCTCAGTTTTCCCCAGGTGTCTATGGCTCACACTGTTGCCTTAACAAGCCCCAAGCAGTGATGACACCAATAGACACGCTAACACAGAAGGGGTAAGCTCAAAGGGACCCAACCCCAGACATTTCCTTTTTACTCCTCCTTGCCATGGCCACCTACCTGCTGGTCCCAGATACCCTGGAATGGTATTTTTGGCATTCCCATTTGGACTGCAAAGTCTTTTACCAGTTTTAGCTCTGTTCTCTGGAGGGGTTTCTGATTATACAATAACCTTCAATCAGATTGGCCTGTGGAAGCCATTAGATCTCTTTGTCTGCCAATAAGTTCTACTCCTTTCTCTAGTGCAGTCTGAATAGCAGACTCAGCGAGAGGACCTCTGTCCAGCTGTGTTTCTTTACTGAGTGTTCTTCCTCTGCCTAGTATATTATATATGATCTTTAGTACGCCATAGATTTTTCTGTGTGTAATCTTTATATCAAACTTTCCCTGCACAAATTATTGTATTTTCCCATGTCATTCAATCTTAATATCCTGTAAGAGATTTAAAAGAAATTTTGTATGATTTAGATATTTCAAATAAATCAGTAGATAATCATGTACATTTGGGTTCAGTTGTTAGCCTAGAATATGAACTATAACTTACAGTAATAACCAAACAAAATCTGTTTGATATTTGACCCAAAAGAGAGAAGCCTGCAGTTCCTGCAGCCATTTCTAATTAGAAACGAGAGTTAAGCTTTGGACTATTTAAGAAGTTTCGCTGTTGACTGGAAGGATTCGAGAATGGCATCTTCTTGGGTCATCAGCAGGTTTCTGGGCTACATCCTTCTTTAAGTCATTTTCTAGAACTCAGATAAGTAGAAAGTGGGAGGTCAGTGCCCTGATAATGGGGCAGAGGAGCAACAGTTGAGAAAGAACTAGAGCAGACAGTGTGATGTTCTCCATGCTGAGACCTGCTCCCACAGGGTCTTTTAGATGAAAAGCCTGATGTGATGGTTATTGATACCTTGGGTAATTTAAAAAAAAATGAAAAAAATCATAGAAAAAATAACTCTTCCCCTCAATTCTCTTAAGGTTGTCACCGTCACAAAGGAGACACTGCAACAGAAAGGGAAGCTTTGGGAGTCACGCCCTTCCTTTATATATGTTTGATATAAACAATGTTGATTATAGATGATGTTTGAAAGGAAGAAAACTAGGCAGCAGTTTAATCTTCCAGATCTTCTTGCTCCATTTTCAACATGCATGCCTCTCGCCCCTCTTACTACCACAGAGCCATTCTGAGAGGAAATCTCAGCTCTGGTTTGTATGCTTCATTGTCTTCTCAACAAGACAACTTTGATGCTCTGCCTCTGAATAGGCCAGTTTTGTTGGACCACGTTCTAAATACTGAGCAATAGACATCAGTATAGTACTTTACTTACTGTCCTTCTCATCTAGTATTCATTATCTTGTTCTTAGTAAAATGGTATTCAAAGCATTTGAAATCAAGATAATTGTAATGTTTCTAGCACTCTGGCTTTTCCCAGTATATATGTGTGTGTGTGTGTGTGTGTGTGTGTGTGTGTGTGTGTGTGTGTGTGTATTACAGTTTTTTTAAGTAGAAATATTCCAAAAATTCCATTTTAAAAATTTGTTACAGCCGGGCAGTGGTGGCACACCCCTTTAATCCCAGCACTTGAAAGGCAGAGGCAGGTGGATTTCTGAGTTCAAGGCCAGCCTGGTCTACAGAGTGAGTTCCAGGACAGCCAGGGCTGCTGAGAGAAACACTGTCTGGAAAAAAATTGTTACAATGTAATTATGTATTTAAGATAAATGGACTATGAGATGAAAACTTTAGTTGAGCCCACGAAAAAGGAAATAATAACCTTATTTGTAAAAAAACCAAAAAAACTCACTTAAAACCTTGGAAATATGATTACTTCACCCACTGAATCTGATTATTCCTGTTCCTAATGCAGCTTACAGTCATATACTAATAATCACACAATGTTCTAAACAGTGAGTTCACCCCTTCCTTTGTACTGTTTTATTTAATTAATGAGCATACTTGTGTAAAGAGTGAAAAAAGGTCTTGACTGTAACTCCACTGAGCATTGGCTTATTCTTTACAAAGGTTTATGGAGAATCAAATTGTTCCGATGCAGATGTTAGATTTTTTTTCTTTTACTGAAAATAGATTTTTCTCATACAACAAATTCTGGCTATGTATTCCTCTCCCCCTGCTCCTTCTAGTTCCTCCCACCACCCCTCCCCTCTGGATCTACCCTCTGTCTCTCTTTACAAAACACACAGGCATCTAAGGAATAATAATAATGATAAAACAAAATAAGATAAATAGAAAAACAAATGAATTTGAATATGACAAAACAACCAAATAAGAAAAAAAACTAATTTCCAGAACCAGTTCTTACTGGATACTTTCGTCTCCTACCTGTCATTACTTACACTTACCTGAAAGGCCACTGACTGGCTGAACCTCACAACCTTGCTCAATTTTTGCAAGCAAAATTTCACCTAAGCAAGAATCAAATGAACAACAACAGTCTCCTTCCCCCAGAGCCCATAGTTCTACAGTGTTTAATTTTTTTTGAATTGGGAGTTAGACCACTTTAGAATTAACCCCTGAGGACAACAACAAGCCATTGGGAAATGAATATTACTACAATCCCAGAATTTGGCAAGCAAAAATATGTCCACACCTGTGTAGATGCTTTGTCAAATATAACCTGGACAACAGCTCAACCTTGAGAGCATAGTACTCACGTATCATACAGACTTGTTTTGCCTCCATTCGACTTCAGCCCATGCCCCTCCACTCTCTGGTTCAAAGATTTATTTCTTCCTTCAGTTAATTTTAACACGCTACCCACCCCCAGCCCCAGCTGCCATGAGCTTCTCTGAAAGTCCTACCACCTCTTCCAGTCTTTTCCCCTCAATGTCTCAGGGACTGGGGGATTGGGGGCTGGTGCTGGGGGTTGGAGTGGAGGGAGTAATAGTGCCTTTCAATGTACTTAGGCAGAACTCAGATGGTCTCACTGGAAGTTGGTACTCCAGATGTTTTAAATAAAGCCCTTAAAATTTTCAGATAATCCTCTACTTGAATTCTGCACTTTCACTTTGATTTTGTCCTATTTTTGTGTCACTGGTGGTCTCAGCCCTTGTACCGTAGATGTACTGGGTCAACTTTTAGACTGGTGAACATTAGGGGATCTCCAGCCTGCTCTTGGGAACCTCATTGGGTACCACTTATCAACTGTCCTGTGGCTAGTGAGGGTTTAGTCTCCGAGGATCAACGGTGTCAAACTCCAAAAGTTTGAACCAGCATGAACAAACAAAGGAACAAAAAAGACAAGCCACAGATGGGAGTGGAGATAACCTCAGAACTCCAAGTCTCTGAGCTCAAGACAAGTGCAAAGGCACTTCTCATTTTTTATTATTAAAGTGAACAAAACACAAGGTACCATTTACAGCTAGTGTAAACTATTTCAAGTACAGTGAGGAAATGCATCTGGTATTGTGGTTTATCATCTTTGGTCATGTACAAAGAGACAAGAATACTCCTTCCCGGCCTTTGCCTTTCCCACAGAGATAATGGAGACATTATCTCCCAGGCCAGAGCCTTTCCTTCATGTGTTTGCTTTCAAGTGCATTCACTGACCATAGCTCATGAAATTCTTTCTAGAAGGCCACATGGGAAGAACACTTCAATTCTGCCCCTTCTATAGTTCACGGTATCATCACAGCTTTCTTATGCAGGCACCCATAGTATATAACTTCAGAAAGTACCTGTGGATGGGACCTGGAAAGATGGCTTGCTTAAGAGGACTTCCTGCTACAGCCGAGGGCCAGGGTTTGGTTCTTAGTTTCAAGTTCTGGTGGCTCATCACTGTCTATTATTCCAGTCCCAGGGCATCCAGTGCCCTCTTCTGGATTCCTCATTGACTAGGCACATGTATGCATGGTGCTCATTCACACACGTAGGCTCTCATCTATATGCATAAAATGAAGAAGAAATCTTTAAAGGTGCGTATAAATGGAGGCTACACCAAAGAACAGGATTAAATGCAGGGAGGAAACTTAGGGGTCAGTGAAGTTATAGACGTGAAGTTATAATATGGAAATGATAACATCTGGGTTCAGGGAACTGGAAGGGTGAGACTTGGAATATATTTTGAAGTTAAAGTCAACAGGACTTTTAGCTGATAGTATAGGGAATGAAGGCAAAGACTAAAAGATTATATGTATATATACATATATATATAATACATATATGTATATATATATGACATATGATACATGATATGTAGAGAGTCTGTGCTTGCAAGCCTAGTTGATACAGGTTCCATGTAGCCCAGGCTGGTTTGGAATTACTGTGATCCTCTGCCTTTGCCTCCCAAGGTTATAGACATGCCTTCCTGTGACCTGATAGTCATATTGGACCGGGGGAGAGCAAGAGTTTGATGTAGATATATTGAACTTGAATGCATCTTATTCCTTCAAAGGGAGCCATTCAAGAGGCAGCTGGGTACAAGCATGTGGAATCTGCGAGGCATCAGGCTGGTTTATATGTTGAGGCATTCATTGCAATGATGATATTTAAAGTCACTGGGCAGGAAGAGATTCCCTGGGGTAGAAGAATTAAGAAAAGCTGAGTCCTGAAGCAAGTCAACGTCTAGTCTTTAAGAAAAGTTGGTGAGAATGTCTACAAAGTAGGAGGAGAATCTTTTAGCTTATTTTAAAGGGAAATGCAAACTTTGCTTGTTCAGAATGGCATGAATTAAGCCATTGTTATCCTCATATGTGTGAGTTTCAGAGACAGAGAATGTCTGACTACAGAATATAGTCTAGAAGAAAGGAGGAATGCACAAATATTTTTAAGAATAGAGATTGATAAATATGGCAGTAGGTGTAGTGGTCCCAAGTTTTTATTTAATGAAAGGTATTAATGATGTACATGCAGCAACAAGTATGGTCTATAATAAATACCTAGACTTTAAGTGTGAAATGAGGGTACTGTCAGACTTTCATTCACCAAAATAGAAGAGCTACGTGTCAGGGTGTGATGTAGTTTTTTGTTGACATCTTCATTAAAATCAATAGCATTGAATATGAATAGTTACAGACTCTCCCCTTTTAGACAAATCTGAATAACTTCCCCAGGCTAGCTCTGCCTTAGACAGAATCCTAGGAATCCAGGCCTGAGGCAGGAGTGGCAGTTCCTACATGCTGTGTGACAGGCTCTGTGTGATGGATGGGTGGTGTTTGATGAATGGCTCATGCAGATCCACCTCAGCTGACTCACTCTCGAGAGATTAATCGTTGTAGATTTTACAGACATCTTTCAAGACGGACACATTTCTGCTTATCTATCTTACATTCATCACAAAAATAATCTGGTACTTTGCAACTTGTCATAATATATAAAGAGATATAAAACATTTCCATGCCAAGCGAGGATGCTTTCAGTGAGATTTTAGCTCCTTTTGTATCCTCAGAGCAAACAAAATTGTTCCAGTGTAGCATGGCAGATACATTCTCACTGTAAATTATCCTTAGATCTAAAAGTAAAAAACTAAAACAAGAAGTTCCCAAGGCCAGCAGACTAGCATATGTCATGTTGTCTTTGTGTCTGCTGTTCCTTAGAGGATAGCACAGTGATGAATTATATTGAGTTCAACATATTTTTATTAAATGAAATAATTTATGGATAATATGTGTAATATTTTATGAAAATTTGAAGAAAGCTTTAAAAATATTGATATTTTCTTGGAAGAAACAATATTGATGTATCTATATAAACACATGTATTCTATTTATACATTAGTTGACATTTGAATAGAGGCTATTCTGTGAAAGCATTGGAACTAATTGTTACATAAACTTTTTTTCACTTAATATTGATAGCATTTTTGTTATCATTTTACATAAGATAAACTTAGGCATGGAACAAAAGTTTACATAGTTACTTTCAAGCCCCTGAGTTTCTTAAAAGAGTAATATTTGATACAATTTGAGAGTCTTACATGTTAAAACTCCCATTCATTTCATAATATCTGAAAGTAGAAATTTTCAGAATTTTAAAATATTCTGTACATAATATTTTGTTTTAAGTCATGGGGAGAAAACACTGGAAAGAGATAGAGAAGAAGTAATAAATATGAATAATAATAAAACAAATTTATTGTAGACATGAAGAAGTAATAGATTCTCCTCTTGTAAAATAATGCTATTACTGAGTCAGTGATTTTTTTACTCCGTCTTCTTGTTTGGTTATATTTCGAATATAGTTATAAAACACAGTAATTGACTTTGAAACTATTTCAGCCAACTTCCATGCTAGTCATTTTATATGCATTGTTTCAGTTTATCTTCACATGACTACCTATTGCTATGATGTTGCTTAAAAGCCAATAAAACAAGGTAGGCAGTGCACCAAGAGGTTAATTATTGTCTGTGTGGTGCTGAGTTTGACTAGTCATGGTATCATAGTAACCACCATCACTGGACCTGACTAACTCTCTGGAGAGCATTTCCAGGTCCTTTCTCAACAATGAGTTACAAAACGAACTTCATCTGAGTCCTGACTCCACATGGATTCCCCTCCCCGCCACCTCCTCTATGCAAAGGCCAAGAGGAAAATGGTATTTCTAGTCTTCTAGTAGAAATGAACCAGGCCATCACCTTTGAGTCGGGGGGGGGGCGGGGAACTCAGCTGAAACAGACTTAACCTTTATGCCTTCTGTTGGGTGTGTTCAGCCTGACAGTGATGTCAATACGAAATATAAAAGAGTTAGAAAGGAGAATATTACACTCCATGGGGGTTGGGAAGCCATTTTGATATGTACACCTAGTAGAGAGTAAGAAAACACACACACACACACACACACACACACACACACACACACACAAACATACACACACACATACACAATGCTATAACTAAAACTGGCACTGTACTGATCTGGAAAACAAAACAATATCTCAGGCTTCTAGGTTCAGTGGTACACAGTAGGTTTAAAGGGCATTGTTTTTTCCCTTATTAATGAATTTATTTATTCCCTATATACCCTAGCCACCTCTCCCCATTTTCCCACCTCACATAGGTCCCATTCCCTCTTTTCCTCTGAGTGGGTGGAGAACTGGCCCCTGGGTATCCTCCTACGCTGGCCCATCAAGTCCTTACAGGGATAGGCACATTCTCTCCCACTGTGTCAAGACATGGCAGGACAGCCCTTTTCTAGTTGCTGGGGACATCCACAAAGACAGAGCTGTTTATCTGCTACATATGTGCTGGGGTCTTGATTCAGCTCGGGAATGCTCTTCAGTTGGTGTTTCAATCTCTGAGAGGCCCCAAGGGTCCAGGTTATTTGACTCTGTTCCTCTTCCTATGGAATCTCTATCCCCTTCAGGACTCCAGATCATTCTTAAAGGGCATTCTTTTTGTCATGTTTACATCCAAATACAATCTGCATAGATTCAAAGTGTACAACTAGATGTTCTGATCTATTTGTACATTGTAGAATGACTGTACCAAATCAAGCTGCTTTACATGTCCATCTTCACATCATGTTGTGGACTGGATTGTAAGTGTCCCCAAAGGCCTACCTGTTAGAGGCTTGGTCACCAGTCCATGTACTTATTAGGAAGTGCTGGAGTGTTTAGGAGCCATTTGCTTCCTAGCCGAAGGAAGGAGTCTTTGGGGGAACTACAATGGAACATACTGATAGCTATGGCCCTCCCTCCCTCCCTCTGCTTCCTAGTTACCCAGTGAGTGGTTTCCTCTATCCTACTCCTCTACCCCAATACACCTTGCCATAGGCCCCAAAATCAAAGGGCCAACCAACCAGGCGCGGAGTCCTCGGAAACCATGAGCTAAAATAAACTTTCAACTAAAAGGTTCTTTGTCACAGTGATTAACGCGCACAGTCAGTTTTCTGTGTTAAGAGCTGCTCTGTTAGTAAAGTCGATGCATGCCTTATTATTTGCAGCGTCACAGTGTGTGTCGGGATTGATATTATCCATCTAATGACTGGAAGTTCATATCCAACCAAGTTGTCCTCATTTCCCTATCTACGTCTCTAGCAGGCCCTCCTCTATTTTTTAACGAGGTTTACTCTATTAGCTTCTTCACATAAGTGAGATCCTATGATATTTTGTATTTTTAAAAAAATCTAGACTGTTTCATTTAGCACAGGGTCTTCCATGATTTATCAACATGTTACAAATGGTGGAATTTTCTTCTTTCAAGGTTGACTAATGTGTGTGTGTGTGTGTGTGTATGCATGTGTGCACATGTGTACATGCATGTGCATGTGTGTATATGTGTGTTTGCATGTGTGTCCATGTGCGAGTGTATGTATGTATGTATGTATATATGTATGTACATGTGTGTCTGAGTGGGTCTATGCATGTGTATATGTGAGTGTGTATTTATATATACATGTGTGAGTATATGTATTCATGTGTATGAGTGTGTGTGCACATGTGTGCATGCATGTGCATGTGTGTATGTGTGTTTGCATGTGTGTATGCATGTGTGAGTATATGTATGCATGTGTGCACATGTGTGTCTGAGTAGGTCTATGCATGTGTGTATGTGAGTATATATATGTCTATATATATACATGTATAAGTGTGTGTGTATGCATGTGTGTGAGAGTGTATATGTGCATGTATATGTTTGTACATGTGTGAATTTATGTGTGTATGTGTGCATATGTGTGTATGTGTGTGTGCATGTGTATATGAATATGTTTGAGCATGTTTGTATGCATGTGTATGTGCATGTGTGTCTGAGTGGGTGTATACATGTGTGTGAGTATATATGTATATATATATATATATATATATATATATATATGTGTGTGTGTGCATGTGTGTGAGTGTGTTGTATACATATGCCTGTGTATGTGTGTATATGCATGTGAGTATGTATGTATAGGCATGTGTGTCATATGTGTATGCATGTGTGTGAGTATGTGTGTATGCATGTGTGTCTATGCATGTGTATGTACATACATGCATGTGTGTATGTTTGTGCATATATGTAGCATGCATGTGTGTATTATGTGTGAGATATCTGCTTTTTCTTTTTCTTTCTTTTTTTTGGTTTTTTGAGACAGGGTTTCTCTGTGTAGCCCTGGCTGTTCTGGAACTCACTCTGTAGACCAGGCTGGCCTTGAACTCAGAAATCCACCTGCCTCTGCCTCCCAAGGGCTGGGATTAAAGGCGTACGCCACCACTGTCCGGCCGAGATATCTGTTTTTTTATCCACTTGCAGGATTAATATGCTATTTAAATGACGGACACCACAATGAGTGCAGGAGTAATTACTGCTGTAAGACAGTGTTCTTAATTCTTTTAGATATATATATTTCAAAGTGGAATTCCTATATCATATGGAACCTCTATTTTTAAATTTTCACGTTTTTTTTTTTTCTTTTTTTGTGGAGCCTCCAAACTTTTTCTCATAATGGCTTTACCAATTTACATTTTAACCAACAATGAAAAAGGATTCCCTCAAGAAAAGCTTTTAAAATGCACAGACTACATAAAAGTTAAATAGTTCTGATGGCTAAATTTGGTTGCCAACTTGACTGCATTTGGAATCCACTAAATCCCAAGCTTCTAGGCACTCCTGTGAGAAATTTTCTTAATCAGATTATTTGATGCTGGAAGTTCCACCCTAAATCTGGGTCACACCCTCCGGCGCTGTAAAATAAAAGGACATAGAAGAATGCTTTTTGCCTGCTTGCTCTAACTCAGTCCTGTTGCTGCTGGTATTAAATTCATGTTCTTTAGGATTCTAATACAGATAGATGACCAGCAGCTCTCTGGGACCCCAGCATCAGACTGAGTCTGCAAACATCCAGCTTGGAAACTGACAACCAACTACCATATTCTCAGCTTTTTCTGTCATGAGATAGTCACTGTTACACTGTTGGACTAATAGGATCACATACCACATTCTATAAGCCAATCTAATAAATCACATATATCTGTGTGTATGTGCATATATATATATTTGTGTGTGTGTATGTGTGTGTATGTGTTCTATTCTGTTCCTTCAGAAAACTCTGATTATACAGTACTATTATTCTCTGAATTATATTTTAAGAGAGTAAAAAAGACAAAACAGGTGAGATCAAATCATATCAAAGCACATACGCATTGTAGATAATACTTCAAAAAAATTTTAAAGCAAGTAATCCATTAGAAAAAATGAGAAAAGCTATTTTGCATTTGTTTGCCAAAGCTAAATGAAGCTTGACTACACGCACACACACACACACACACACACACACACACACACACACCACATACAATACCCTCTCACACAATGACCAGTCAGCTGAAATGCGCATATGTTGTTACTTATAGACATGAAATTATGTTTACAAGAGAATTATGATTTTACAATGTGCTAAACCCATAAATAATCTAAAGAGTTTTATTGTAATAGACCCTCAACAACAGAGTAGGTGAATCAGTATGCTCTAGCCACACAGGGAGAATTTACATGCATGGTAATGAACTGTAATTACATACACTAACATGAAAGAGTCTCACAAGATAGCACATGTTTATGTCTAGATGAAATAGAGAATAAAGAGAAATTAGTCTGTGTTGTTAGAAATCAGGCTGGTGAAGGCATGTGGGGCAGGTAGCGATAAGCATGCATGAGAAGGGTGTGTGATTATGTCTACTACTCATGCATATTTATGTAGTGACAATTTTGGAGTTTTGGTTTTTTTTTTTAGAGATACAGAAATATTACAAGAATGTGTTTTCATCTTAATCTCAGGTGTGGGACATGGAGCTGCTTCATATATCATCCACTGCCATACCCACTCATCTACTCCAGTAAAGTCTGTGTGTCAGGCTTGAATGCTTGATCACAGACCAGAGGTGTATGACTTCAAAGGGAGTTTGCCTACTGGGTATTCAGTCAGTCACTGGCATCCCCTAACTCAGATGTGTTCCAGATTACTCTTTCCAATAGTCAACATGTCTTCTTATTCAGGCATAAAGGTACCCTAAGAAATGATTCATAAACAGTTAAAACTAAGATTAAACATTGTTCCTTGGCCAGCACAGCATTCCAATATATCTTAATTTATTACCAAGCTGTCATTAGCTTGGAATTTCTTACAAGGAGGCTGCCTTATCAGACAGGGTGTCCTCAGATTTAGCAATAGAGGTCAGGCATTATTGCTAACTGTAAACATAATTAGAATTCTCAGAGCAGTCCCACAGAAGACAGAATTGTTTTACATACCAGAGAGAAATTGAAGGGCTTCCCTCACTTAAGGGCATTCTTAGAAACTGCTAGCATGGGACTTCCTGGTGCTTGCCTCCAACAGATTCAGAGAATTAGCTTGGGACTGCCAAGATAACCCCAGTGGGAAGGGCATCACTGTTCTTCTGCTTTGTACCTGGATGTCTGATCTTACTGACCTTGATGTGACCGTCATCTGCCTATGTGACTTTTGTCATCTGCCCTGTTTTCTGTATACTATATAAACCTGAATTTTACCTTGTGCAAATACACTCAGACACAGAACTTCCTTATGTCAACTCTGTTTGTCACTCGCTGAATTCTTTGCCCACCTGACCAGAACTCTACTCATCCCACAGAACAAGAGGTCCCCGCAGCAACCCAATCTGTGGCAATCCACAGAAGCTGAATATAGTTTGCCTCATGCTCTGACAGGGGCATGGTTTTGTCAGTGGGAGAGGGTTTCTACAATTATGTGACACTGGAATTCTGGGAAATTTTCAGAGGGTGAATGAATGCTAAGGACCCAAGAGGCAGGTTGCGTGGTTCGCTGGTTGCTAAAGGTTGTTGTTGGTTGGGGTTTGTTGAGTAGTCATGCTCAAAAAAGAAACAAGAAAAAGAAACTTGTCCAAGGAACTGGATGCCCCTAATCAGCAGGAAGTAGTCTGGCTGATTTCATCCAAGTGTTCTCGTTTTTTTCATCTTACATAAGATGTCATACATCCATGTCTTTTTTCATTTTTCCCGACTTTGGGATGTGTATTCTAAATATGGCGGTATGGTTGGGGAATTTGTAGAATTCCAAGTCAAAAGTGCCTTATGTGTAGGCTGGCACTATGTCTTCACCAAGTGCTACACTGGGTTCTTAGATGGTTCTTGTATTTCCTAGAAGACACTTGGTACTCTGAGAGCATCTTCATATGAGGTTACTAGAATATGATAAATATTGTTGTCTTCTAGTTTTTCTTGCAGATTACCCATACACCCATACATGCACATGCACACATACACTCACACACACACTCACATACATACACATACATATCACGCACACATACCACACAATACCTAGACATACAAACATGTATACACCATACACACACATAAACACACATAACACACACACATTAACATATACCATACACATATACACACAAACCACACACTTACACTACACACACACATACACACCATACAGTACACACACAAATGTACACACATGTACACACACCACACCCATATAGACACATACACACAAAACACACAGACACACATGTACCACACATACATATAGACACACACCACACATACACACACACACATATACCACACACACTGCAGCTCTAAGTGATATAGTCTTCTCCATTTTTATTTTGAGGTTAATAGGGATTTTGTTTTTCCATTTTGTTGTCAATGTCCCTTGTTTTGTTTTTGCCACCTTGTTTTAAAGCAGAATTTTGGAAAATACAAAAAGTATACTGTCACCCAATTACAAACTTTTCATAATGTCATGCTATATTCTAAGTCAGTTTCCAAATTACATAGTCATCAAAAACAAATGGCCGACTGGCACCTGACTAAGCTATTTTCAGCCTCTGCTGGGTAGGGCAGGGTGGGCTTGGATTTACATAAAATTCTTGGTTTTGGGTCTTCATTCTCTGGACTGGGAGAGCCTATGCAGGACTGCAGCCAGTTAGTTTTAAATTGTATCCAATATTGATTGATCACAACCTGAACACAGACTTGCCCTGGAATTAAGCACTACCAGAATGTAAATGGACTTCAGCATGGTGGTGCTTGCATTTAATCTCCTCACAAGAAATACAGAGGCAGGAGGATCTCTGTAAGTTTGAGGGCAATCTGATCTAGATATCAAGTTTGAGGAGTGCCAGAACTACATAGAGAGACCCTGCCTCAAAACAAAAAAAAAGCAAACAGTATTATCAACAACAATAAAAACAAAGAGAACTTTGTGTCAATCCAGGTACCCTGAAGTAAAGCATCTACTCTGTCTGAAACTGTGAACATATGTATATGCATATACATGTATGTACTGATCATATATATATATATATATATATATATATATATTGATCATTCCAATATTCTACTCCCCCTTCAGTTCCCTAGAGATACTTCCCACATATCTCCTTAAACTTTATGTACTACTTTTAAATCTTTCATCTGTCTGTCTGTCTGTCTGTCTGTCTGTCTGT
>JADRCD010238213.1:0-11819 GCA_019843815.1 Montemys delectorum
ATTCACCCCCAAATGCAGTACTGGAGGTAAAGTAATGCACTTAGGGCATTGCTTAACAATCATTCTTGCTTGTTCTTTGGAAATTTTGTGTTTGAGCCTCAGAGTTTGGTTGGATAGGTGGAAATTATCGTGATCCCGTTTGGCCAGTGCCACAGGATCTGAAACTAAAACCTCCCCTACCAGAGCTTTATCAATGAGGTCATTAGCTCTAGCTAATGGCCCAGGTAGGCCAGAATGAGCCTGAATATGACCAATATAAAATTGGTTTTTTCGTGCAAGAATGATATTTTGTAATTGAGAAAATAGGACTCCTGCTGGGGTGTCTAACTTGAACATACCGCACGTTTCTAACAGTGGTACAGATTGATAAATGTAGAAGCTGTCCATGTAGATATTAAATGCATCATGCACAGCTTCAAAGACTTTTAAAACTGCTGTCAGTTCAGCCAATTGAGCAGAGAGACCAGGAGTCTCTATAACCACCTGTTGACTATTAATGAGATACCCAGCTTTCCCTTTTGAAGAACCATCAGTTGTAGAGAGCTGTCCGAACCGCGCCCTAAAGATGGCGAAAGCTGGCTCTGAGATAAAAAACACCTGATTTGGCTTGTAGGTTGTGCTTCTGAGTGGCATGATCTTCCCTGGCCTATGGGGAGATGACACGTGGCATGAGTTCATGGGCTCCTACTAGGATATAAGCTGTGCCTGAGTAGGGATCGTGGGCTCACCTCCACACAATGCTGCATGTAAAGGATCCTGAATAAACCACTAAGAGAAGGAACTGGTTGTGTCATGTCTTAATTCCTGCTGGACAGGGTTGGTGCCCCACAATCAGTAAATACCACAAGGGCATCATTTAAAGGCTGCCAAGCAGTTACCTTTGGAAAAATCACTTCATGCATATTTTAAAACTATTAGTTTATCCTGGGGATAATGATTATCTATAGTTCCTTGAAATCCGATTTGAGCAAGCAGCCATTCCGTGCTATGCTGTTTTAGCCAGGAGTCTTGTTCTACAGGTAAAGGCTGGTTCCTTGCCAAAATAAGTTAGTGCTTGATTTCTACCAAGCACAATTATTTGTGCAACAGCTTCATAGTATGGCAAGATATTACGTTTAGGAGAAACCCTTGAATGGATCCACACAATAGGTGCCTTCTGCCATAACAATGCCGTAGGGGTATGAGTTGTATTGAAAATTAATAAATGTAAAGGCAAAGAATAATCTATGTAAGTAATAAATTGATTCTCAATAGCTTTTTCTACTTGCTGTAAAGCAGATAATCCTTCTTTAGCTAAAGATCTAGGAGAGTTTGGGTCGGAACTACCTCTAAGAATAGCATATAAGGGCTTCAAGTCTCCTGTAGTGAGTTTTAGGTAGGGATGAAGCCAATTAATATCACCTAATAATTTTTGAAAATCATTTAAGGATTTTAGTGTGTCTCTATAAGTAACTATCTTTTGAGGAATAACAGCTTGATTTGTAAGTGTAAAGCCTAAATAATTATACGGATCCTGAGTCTGCATCTTCTCTGGGGCTATCTGTAGTCCCCTCTCATTAAAGGCAGTGTGTAACTCTCTGTAGCATAAAAATACATCTTAGGGAATTTCCCCTGCAATAAAGATGTCATCTGTGTAGTGGACAATATATATCATTGGCCATTTCCTTCTTATAGGATCAATGGCTTGTGCCACGAATTTTTGGCATAACATAAGACTATTAACCATGCCTTCAGGAAGGACTGCCCATTGATATCTTTTCATAGGTTCCTTAAAGTTTACAGATGGAACACTGAATGCAAACCTCTCACAATTCTCAGGGTGTAAAGGAATTGTAAAGAAACAGTCCTTTAAATCCATAACTATTTTGTAAAATCCTTTTGGAATTGCCACTGGAGTTGGCAATCCAGTCTGTAATGTTCCCATTACCACCATAGTTTCATTAAACTTTCTCAGATCTTGCAACAGTCTCCATTTACCTGATTTTTTCTTTATCACAAAAATAGGCGTGTTCCATGGAGAATTCGATTCCCTCGGGTGTCCTGCTTCTAATTGCTCCTGCACTAGCAATGTAGCTGCTTTTATTTTCTCTTGAGATAAAGACCACTGATTCATCCATACAGGGGTACTATTTATCCACTCTGCATGGGGCACAGGAAGGACAGTGGTCATTATAGAAATTGCTTCAAATCTTTATATTTGGAATGAGGCTTATGGCCTTTGTATGTCCTAATGTTCTCTTTGGACCTCTGCCTATAACCTAGCTCACCAGGGCTGCATAGCACCAGCTGCATCTGTGACAACAGATCTCTCTCCCACAGGGTGACAGGGAGGTTAAGCAGAACATATGGCTGGATCTGCCCTGTGTTACCTTCCTCATCCCTCCAGGTTAGAAGCTTATAGCTTTGTTTTGGGTTATTGGCATACCCGATCCCTTGAAGGTGAGTAATGGACTCAGTTAAAGGCCAAGTGGAGGACCAGCTCTGGCCTCTGATAATGGTCACGTCAGCTGCCGTATCTATCAGACCCTCAAAACGTTTTCCTTCAATGGTTAGTTCAAGTTTAGGCCTCTTACTTGCAATAGACTGTATCCAATATACTTCAGGAGCACCAGAATAACTCTGTCCTGCCTCACAAGCAACAGCCTTAGGATAAATAGGATGTAAAGTAACTAAGACAAGCTGAGCAATCTTTTCATCAACAGGTACTATAGTGACACCTCATGGTGAGGAAGTGATAATTTTTATTTCTCCTTGATAATTGCGATCAATAACACCTGGGTGAATCTGTAATCCACCCACAATAACACTACCTTTGCCAAGCACAAAACCCCAAGTCTCTGAAGGTAGTGGCCCATAAACTCCAGTAGATAGAACCTTAATTCCTATTTCTGAGGTTAATACTGTGTGCCAGGTGGCGGATAAGTCCATTCCTGCATGTCCTGGCACTTCTCTGAGGAGCTCAGGTATAGTTCGTCCTGATTTGTCCGCAGTCTCAGGGCCCGAAGCACTGCCTTTGGGTTCCAGGACGGGGCCTTAGGCCAGCCCCTGGACTCATTTTTTGAACAAGCACAGCCTTGAGAAATCTTTTTGGATCAACCCTCTCTGGGCCAATATTTTCCTCTCTTACAATGATCACACAGCCTCAGTGCAGTGTCTGATCGCTGCCTCTCTGCAACTCCTGATCGTTTAGGACACTCGCTTTTAAAATGGTTTAAACTGCCACACCGGTAACATCGCTTACTATCCTGCCATTGTGCCAGAGTTTCTGGAACGGTAGTGCCTTGCAATGTGGCTGCAATGGCTAATCCCTGATTAAACTTAGGCCCGATGTCCGCACAAAGGTGTATTTATCCAGATAAATCCACCTGACCCTTGTGCGGAAGGAGAACTGCTCTGCATGTAGCATTAGCATTCTCAAAAGCTAACTGCGTGATAAGAGGACCATCTGAATAGGAGCTTCCAAGCATCCTGCTGGCCGCCTGTTGCAGCCTAGCCACAAAATTTTCAAAGGGTTCCTCTGGACCCTGCCATACTCCAGTCAAGCTTGTGTTGCCTTTACCTCTAGTAGGCAGCTGCATCACACCTTTCTGGCCACAATAGCGACTTGAGCAAATACCTCAGCGGGATAGTTGATCTGTCTAGCATTTCCCTCAAACTGTCCTTCTCCTAGAAGCATCTCCAAGTCCTAGTCAAGATTACCTGACTCAGCATTTTACATAGCAATCTTTTTACTATGTTCTTTCCACTCTGATTGCCATATTAAATAATCATCTGCCTGCAAAATAGCGTGACTCAATGTTCTCCAGTCCTGCGGCGTTAGATTATAATCTATGATATTATCCACCAGGGCTTGGGTAAATGGTGCAGTAGTGCCATATTGATCAGCCGCCTTTTTTAAATCCTTAATAATTTTGCCGTCAAGAGCTTGATAATATCTATACACATCATCATTTTGGTCTCTGCATTCCAGTACCGGAAAAGCTCGTAAACTGGATAAGTCTTGCCCTTTTTCCTGAGCTCGGTAAAACGCCCCCTTCTAAGGGTGAAGGTTCTGCCCTCAGATAGCTGTCTTTCTTTCTACCTGCCTGCATTTTAAAACACCTGAGTTCATCACTTAATTCTTGTACCTTGTTCTCAAGTTCTTCTCTACTTAAATGAGATCCCTTTTGAGATTTCTCCCTTATCTGGGAGGGCACAGACTTTGCATAAGAGCGCTGTCTCCTCACACAAGATGCTGCAAGTTTGTGCTTTGCGGAAGTTTGGGCCTCTTCAGCTACCATCCTTGTACTTGAGCCCAAGGAACTTTGGACCTCTTCCGAGGAACTTTGGACCTCTTCAGAGTCCATAGAGGATGGGTCCGTATCCTCATACAAAATTGTCATTTCTGAACTAGTCAGACTTATCTTGCTATATGAATGATCCTCCTTCTGCTCATTTTTCTCACTTTCATTCATAATATCCATGACCATTCCCCAATGACGGAGGGGAAATCCATCTACCTTATTATTTGGAAGAGCCTTTCCTATTTTCTCCCAGGATTTCTTGTTAATCTTGGTAAGTCCTTCTAACCAAGGACAGTGAGCTTCTATTTGCTCTGTCAATTCTGCCAATGCTTGTTATTTAACCATTCCTCCTTTGGTCCTGAGTAGCTTGTCTGCATTCTGGATAGCCACCTTTGAGATGGATGCTCCCATTTCTACTGCTGAAAATCCCTAGGTGAACCTGAAGTACCGGGTCAGTACTTCCCTACCTTGTTCCCCGCAGCCTTCCTATACAGAATCCTGGTCAGCGCTAGCCGAATTTCTTACCCTATGGAAGCAGCCACATTCGTTCCCTTTGGCTTCCTTATTATGCCGAGCTCTGTGTGTCTGGCAGTACGGTCTTCAGTCCCTTTCTCTCATGTCCAAATTGGACATCCAGGGCACCATTGTGTAGTGTCCAACCAGCAGATCTACTCAGGTCCGTGGGTCACTTCGGGTTGGAGGCTGGACTAGACCTGTGGAAATAAATGGGCAAAAAAATACACAGAGGGCCGCCAAGTAGGTGTATCAAAGCGACATTTACTTCGAGATGAAATGAGTATTTATCTCCGGGGCACCAAAGTAAAACCAAAACATCTGAACACAATATATGCATAACATAAATACAACTCTAGATGATTAGACACCAAGTTCTCAGTGGAATCAACTCTCAGGCAGGAACATTGTTTACAGTAATCAAATGTCTTCAAACTAGAGGCTTTGTAGAATCTAACAGCAAATCTGCTTCTGCAGCTTCAGGAGGAGCTGCAATGTTGTGGGCATTGCTTCGAAACCACAAGTGGCAGCTACAGTCCCAGGCTGTTCAGCTGCTTTCACTTTCAGAATTCAGGCAGAGGAAATTCTTTTAATTCATTCACAGCATTTAGGCAGGGGCAAGGGGGAGGCAACACAGACTATATATTGATCTTCTCAAACTGACAGCAAGGCCTCATTTCTGAAGACAAAGACATACACAACTCACTGATGAAGGAGAAGTTGAGCAGATGCTTACATGGAACCTTTACCCCTATGTGCTAGAGTCTTTGCTACAGGAAGGTTCTCTGTACACTACCAAAAGAGAAGCATAAACACTAAACCTGCCACAAGTCCTTTGATCTATAATGATATTCTGTCTATAAGATATGCTAGAGCAATTGTGTTGGCTAATTTTATGTCAACTTGCCACACTTTAGAGTCAAAGGTGAAGGAACCTCAGTTTAAACTGTCGAGACCATATCCAGCGTTTAGGCATGGGCCCCCACTTGAAGTATAGAGCCACCCATCCATCTCCAAAATTTTAACCCAGAATTGCTCATGTCTAAAGGAAATACAGGGACAAAGAGTGGAGCAGAGACTTAGGGAAAGGCCATCCAGAGACTGCCCTGCCTGGGGATCCATCCCACATGCAGACACCAAACCCAGACACTATTGCTGATGCCAAAAAGTGCTAGCTGACAAGAGCCTGATAGAGTTATCTCCTGAGAGGCTCAGCCAGATCCTGACCAATATAGATGTGGCTGCTCATAGCAAACTGTCAAATTGACCACAAGGACCCCAATGAGGGAGTTAGGAGAAAGACTGAAGGATCTGAACGGGCCTTATCTGGCATCAATGGGAGGGGAGGCCCTTCGTCCTGTGAAAGCTTGATGCCCCAGTGGAGAGGAATGGGTAGGTATGTAGGGGAGCACCCTCATAGAAGTAGTATAAGGGGGATAGGATATGGGGTTTCCAGAGGAAAAACAGGAAAGGGGATAACATTTGAAATGTAAATAAATAAATATCCAACTAAAAAATGCCTCCCTAAGATCTGACTGTAGGGCACTTTCTTTTATTCTTCCTTCCTTCCTTCCTTCCTTCCTTCCTTCTTTTTGTTCATTTGTTTGTTTTTTCTTTCTGTCTTCCTTTCTTCTTTCCTTCCTTTCTTCCTTCCTTCCTTTCTATGAAATCATTACTTATGCATATAGTGGAACACATTTCTTTTTTTCTTTTTGGTTTTTCAAGACAGGGTTTTTCTGTATAGCCCTGACTATCCTGGAACTCATTCTGTAGACCAGGCTGGCCTCGAACTCAGAAATCCGCTTGCCTCTGCTTCCCAAGTACTGGGAACTTATACAGATTTCTATAGAAGGTTTATATTACTATTTAGTTCATGTGTATCCTTTTAAATTATGTCAACATCAAATACATGTTTGTAATATGCCCAACTAATGTTTTTCTAATTTATTTAAATGTTGACCACCATGTATTTGATTTAATTAATTAATTAATTAATTAACTAACTTTACATCCCAATTTCAGCTTTCCCTTCCCTAGAAAGTAAAGGCAGAAAAGTGTGAGAAGCAGAGGGAATAATAGCCATGAAGAAAACAAGGCCATCTTAAACAATTTGAGCAAAGCTCAAATGACCTCAAAGATACTGAAGCAGCATACACAGAGCCTGCATGGCTCTTCACCAGGTCTTCTGTATAGATAGAGTATGGCTTCCATTTCAGTGTTGTTATGGGATTCCTGAGTGTGTAATAGAATGGGTCTCTGATTTTTGTGCCTCTTCTTGGGCATTTTTCCTTCTGTTGATGTGTCCTGTCCAACTTCAATATGATAATTTTTGTTTTATCTTATGATATTTTATTTTGTTTTATTTTAATGTTATCACTTAGGAACTTGTTATATTCTAATGAGAGACAAAGATAAGTGGATCTAGATGGGAGGAGAGATGGGGAGGTATTGGGAGGAGTAGGAGGAGATGAAACCATAATCTAAATATATTATGTGAGAAGGGAATCTTTTTTCAATAAGAAAAAAATAAAATATAAAAATAACTACAGAACTTGGAGAAAATAAAAAGAAATGTCCTCTTATGTAACAGGCCTGAATCAGAAGGCAGGTTTTTTTGCTGAATAACAGTTGTGCCACTATTGCACCAGTAAGCACATCATTCCTGGAAAGTCAGTATTGCTGCTTTGATGGTCTACCACTGGGGAAGACCGTTGATATGTTTTATCTCTAAGCAACCACCATAGCATCATCTTTCTCCGTGTAGGCTAGTTATTGGAGGGAAAGTTTCATGGTCAACTAAAGATCCACTAACATGTAGGGTGATATCCTGTACCTTGTACTGCATTTTTTATTTAAAAACTCATGGCAGTGTCCGTCATGCAGGGTAATTCCATTTCAACTCTTTAATTTTACCCACCCACAACAGCCCCAACTTTTGCATTCTTACCCCCATCTGCACTTAATCTTTTATCCCCAACATTTCTTCTCTTCCTTCATTTTACATGACTCCCTCATTATTTTAAATTGAGTTATGAAATAGCACACTTCCACGTGTCTTATATGCTCTTTGTTTTCATGAGCCATCCAACCTATTTCAAACTCCCAAACTCCTTCCTGCTTAATCTTTTCTAACCTTCTATCGTCATGTTGTCTGTAATAAAACATATTAACATACTGTTGTTACAAAAGAGACTCCTTTCTGTTTTTCTGGCTTCTATGTGTGCTCCAAGTTAAATGCACAAGACAAAATTTTTTTTTGCTAGAATCCACATGTGAAAGAGGAATTGCAGACTTTGTTTTTCTGTGCCTGAGTTATCCACCTTGGTATAATTTTTGCTGTTACATCTATTTACATGTTGTTTCATGATATTTTAGTTTTCTTTATTGCTGAATATTCCATTGTGTACTTTTCATTTCCATTCATCTGCTGATGGGCATCTAGATTGATTCCACTTTCTATCTATTAGAAATATAACATTAAATAACATCGATATATGAGTGTCTCTGTAGTAGGCTGTAAAGGCCATCAAACATTTGCTCAGGACTGATTATATCAAGGCATAGAACAAGTTCTATGCTTGTTCTTTGAGAAAACTCTAGACTTGTAAGTGGCCTCACTAGGTTATACTCTCACCATCAGTGTATAAAAGCTCCCTTTTCTGTCATATCCATGACAGGATCTGCTATTATTTGTATTACTGATAGTGGTCATTATGACTGGGGTAAGGTGGGATCATAAACTAGTGTAATTAAATTAATTAATTATTTTTTAGTTAATTAAGCTGATGGGCAATTGAGCACTTTTTAAATGTTTTCTAGAAATTCACATTTTTCTTTTGAGACTTTTGGTTTTTTTTTTCACACCCCTCTTTTAAAATTGCATTATCATTTTTAATTAAATAATGTATTTGTTCACTTTATATCCCAATTGCAGCATCCCTTCCCTCCTCTACTCTCAGTTCCACCATCTCCCCCTCCACTCCCCCATTTCTGCTCTCTCCTTTCTCTTCAGAGAAGGGAAGGCCTCTTATGGATACCAACAAGCCTTGGTATATCAAGATTAATTAGGACTAGATACATTTTCCCCTATTCAGCCTAGAAAAGGCAGCCCTGTTAGGGAAAGGGATCCAAAGGCCGGCAGCGGTGTCAGAGACAGTTTCTACTCCAATTGTTAGGGGACCAACATTCAGACCAAGCTGGCGAGATGGCTCAGCGGTTAAGAACACTGACTGCTCTTCCAAAAGTCTTGAGTTCAAATCCCACCAACCACATGATGGCTCACAACCATCCATAATGAGATCTGACACCCTCTTCTGATATGTCTGAAGACAGCTACAATGTACTTACATATAATAATAAGTAAATCTTTGTTTAAAAAAAAGACCAAACTATAGGAGGCCTACGCCCATCCCATGTATGGTCTCTAATTGGTGGTTCAGTCTATGTGAACCCCTATTGGCCTAGGTTAGGTGATTCTCAATGCTGTGGTGTTCTTGACCTCTCTAGTTCCTTCAATCTTTCCTCTCCTTTTTCCATGAGAATCCATGTGCTCTGCCTAATGTTTGTTTCTGTATCTTTGCACCTGTTTTCATCTGTTTCTGAGCTATGGGTGAAACCACTAAGATGACAGTTACACTAGGCTCCTGTCTGAACATATAGCAATGTATCATTAATAATGTTAGGAGTGGTGCACTGGTCCTGCTAGTACAAAGTCAAAAAATCCTCTGAGGTGAAGGGAAGTGAGAATGATTATAGAAAATACAGAAAAAAAAGACTCAGACAAAAACTTAGAAATTGGGGTGGGGGTGGGGCTGGAGAGATGGCTTAGCAGTTAAGAACACTGACTGCTCTTCCAGAGGTCCTGAGTTCAGTTCCCAGCAACCACATGGTGGCTCACAATTATCTGTAATGGGATTTGGTGCCCTCTCCTGGTGTGTCTGAAGACAGCTACAGTGTACTCATATATGCACATGCCTTTAATCCCGGCACTTGGGAGGCAGAGGCAGGCAGATTTCTGAGTTGGATGCCAGCCTGGTCTACAGAGTGAGTTCCAGGACATCCAGAGCTACACTGAGAAACCCTATCTTGGAAAACAAAAAGCAAAAACAATAACAAAAAAACAACAAAAAAAGAATAAATAAATCTAAAAACAAAAACAATTAAGGAAAAAAACAAAAGAAAAGAAATTGGGAGGGACATCCAGAGAATACTGCAGCAGCTCCAGGTTTATTTCTCATAGGCTTTTATATTATACAGTGCCATGGGAAACAAAGTCACAAACTAGCAGAAACAATTCCTGATGTACACATGGGATATTTGTTTCTATGCAGAAGTCTCCCTGCTCCTTCCACCAAGATTAATAGAACATTCACCTCTTGCCTTGAGAATCAAGTTTATCTCTTCCTGTCATTACAGGAAATCTGGCAGCAGACCTTCATCTGCCTTGATTCTTTCAGACAGGCAAACTTTCACAGATGTAGGCAAAAATGGCTCCCAACAGGGTAGGCTCTCTCATATGGCATGAGTCTCAAGTTGGGCCTGTCATTGGTTAGCCATTTCTTCAATATCTGCTACATCATTATCCCTGCACATATTGTAGGCAAGAAAAACATGTATTAAAAGTTTTTGGGTGGGTAGGTATCCCCATTCCTCCATTGGAAGTCTTTTCTAGTAACAAAAGGTGACCATATCAAGTTACATGTTTTCTACTGCTAATAGTCTTAGCTAGGGTCACCCTCATAGATTTCCGGGTGGGGGTTTCCATTGACCTAGGTTTCGAGTTTGTCCCAGAGATGCTCCCTCCAGTTTTATCTTTCAGTTTTATCTCTCCTTCCATCCTCCCCAGACTTGAACCCTTCTGTTCTCCACCTATGCCTTCTCCCATTCTGTTTCCTCCCTCCATTTCCAACTCCCATTCTATTTCTCATTCTCAGTGAGACTACAATATCCTTCCTTGTTAGTTAGCTTCTTTTGATCTTTGCATTGTGGCATGATTATCCTGTCCTTTATTGTTAATATTCACTTATAACTTAGGACATGCCACATTTGTCTTTCCGAGTCTGTGTTACCTCACTGAGATGATCTTTTCCAGTTCCATCCATTTGCCTGCAAATTTCATGATGCCATTGTTTTTAATAGCTGAGTTATATTCCATTGTATAAATGCACCACTTTTTCCTTTATCCATTCATTGGTTGAGGAACATCTAGTGTGTTGTCAGTTTCTGGCTAAAATGAATCCACTATGAGCATAGCTGAGCAAGGGTCCTTGTGGTATGGCGGAACATCTTTTGGGTACATGCCCAGGAGTGATATGGCTGATACTGAGGTAGAATTATTCCTTATTATCTGAGAAGCCTCCAAATTTACTTCCAAACTGGTTGTATAGGTTTTTACTTCAACCAACAATGGAGGAGTGATCCCATTGCTCTACATCTTCACCAGCATGTGAAGTAACTGGAATTTTTGTTCTTGGCCATTATAACTGGTATAAAATGGAACCTCATATTCATTTTGATTTGCATTTCCTTGGTGACTATGGATGTTGAACATTTCTTTAAGTCTTTCTCAGTCATTAGAACTTTCTCTTTTGAGAATTCTTTGTTTATATCTGTACCCCATTTTTAATTAGGTTGTTTGATTTGTTCATGTCTACTCTCTTGAGTTCATTCTATCTTATGGGTATCAGCCCTATGTCAGATGTAAAGTTGTTGAATATTTTCACCCATTCTGTAGGCTGTTATTTTGTCCTATTGATGTTGTTCTTCACCATATAGAAGCTTTTCAGGGTCATTAGGTGCCATTTATTAATTGTTGATCTTAGTACCTGAGCTGTTGGTATTCTGTTCATGAAGTTGTCTCCTGTGCCAGTGCATTCAAGGTTATTTCCTACTTTCTGTTCTCTCATATGTAGAGTAACTTGTTTTATATTTAGTTCTGTGATCCACTTGGACTTGAATATTGTGCAGAATGATAGATGTGAATCTATTTTCATTCTTCTACATTCAGATATCCAGTTAATCCAG
>JADRCD010238214.1:0-24943 GCA_019843815.1 Montemys delectorum
AAAAAAAAAAAAAAAAGTGAGTTGAGATGATGTAATCCTATCACTGCCCTCCTTACTTCCTTTTTTCAACCTCATAGAGTAAAAAAAGTGTAAATTTAATTGTGATATTACATATATTTTATCAAATATTTTAATTTATAATCAAAGGCTTTTAGTGAATGCTGAATAACATTGATCATACATTGCTTTCTCTCATGTTGAGTATGCCAATACATTCCTACAAATATATGAATCAGCCCATCATGCTACTATTCTACCAACTTTAGACAACATATTTCGATTGCCTTTTATGAGGGTTAATAAGACCATGTATATCTTCATCTGAAATACTGTAACTTAAGATGCTGATAAGATGACTCAGCACATAAAAACACTTAACCTTGAAGAGCTAGAAGATTTTAGAAAATAGGGGCTTTTAATAAAAGTGTGCTAGTAGAATATACATTGTATAAACTTTGCCTAAAAGGATTTGAAAAGTTCTCTGTAATGAGTCAGGAATGTAGGCTAGCCAGTTCCAGGAACTGGTGGGTCACCAAGGCCCCCTCCAGCTAGGACCCAGAATAAAAAGACAGGATATAAATCATTGGGGTAATTCTAGGAGTGGTCAGCTATAACATGAAGAGTATAGACCAAACCACAATCTTGTGACCAAACCACATTCTTGTGTATAATGAGTGTGTAGAATGTTTTCCTTATGATCCTGACTTAACTAGGGGCTGGGTCTCTTTAGAATTTTCCACTATTCTTTTGTTATGTTTCCTTGGTAACCTCCTCACCCCCCTAGTTTGTGGTTTTTCCCTTTAAATACCCCTTACTCCTAGTGCTCGTGGTCGAACTCCTCAGGCCTGCTAGGCTACATGTTCGACCCCAGATCTGGCTTCCCCTGAATAAACCTCATGCTGTTGCATCAAGATTGGTCTCTCGTGAGTTATTGGGTGGCCACGTCATCCTGAGACTTGAGTGAGGGTCTCCCCAGCTCTGGGGGTCTTTCAAAATCAAAACTGGAAACCTGAGTTCCACTCCTAGAGTCCACATGGAACTGATTCTAACCAGTTGTCTTCTGACTGCCATTCATATCCACTATAGAATGTGTAGATCCCATACAAATAAATATGATTTGGCATAAGTTGATGGAGAGCCTCTCTTCTAGCCCATCAATAATAATTTGAGCATTTGTAAGTGTGCAAAAATCTAACCAAGAGTATCTTTTTTTTTTTTTTTTTTTAGAATCTTTTCATAGCTTCCTGGGGCCATTAGTAAATAGTAAATCCCTTTCCCTCAAAAAGTTTGTTCTATTATTGTTTTAATTTTCTTGTTGGCCTTTTGTGTTTTAGAAGTTACCAAAGGATAGTTTGTTAATTCAATCCACCTGTGTGTTGCTGTAGTTCCCCCAAATCACTCACCTTCCAGATCTAGGCAGTCACCTCAAGGAAAACACTGAGATATCTTCTTAAACTAAATTACCTTCTGGTTTTCAAAGAGGATCTTAAAAGGGCACCAACATATATTCATTTAATTTATCCTTACATCACCACAAAGAATTCTGTAGATTCATGAACCATGTAGAAATGTACCTTTGTAGCTTTCTATCATTATTCTGCCTCTACTCCATGAATACTCTATTATCAACTGCTGTAGGTTGCTAAAAATCCTACTGTCTTAGTCAGGGTTTCTATTGCTGCACAAAACATCATGATCAAGAAGCAAGTTGGGGAGGAAACGGTTTAATTAGCTTAAACGTCCACATTGCTGTTCATTACCACAGGAAGTTAGGACTTAAACTTAAGCAGTCCAGAAAGCAGGAGCTGATACAGAGGGCATAAAGGGATGTAATTTACTCGGTTGCTTCCATGGCTTGCTCAGCTTGCTTTCTTATAGAACCCAGGACTAAGACCCAGCCTAGGGATGGCATCACCCACAATGAGTCTCCACACCCTTGATGACTAAATGAGAAAATGCCTTAGAGGGGGATCTCACTGATTTCCTCAAGTGAGGCTTGTGACAGGATTTTCACTGTCCTATCACACTAAAATATTAGGGTAGCAGGAGCTCTGTGATTGGACAGGGAAAAGGGAGGCAGAGCTAAGAGTTGCAGAGACAGAGGGCATCTTGAGAGAAAGGGAGAAGGCCAAGATGGAAGAAGATGGACAGGAGGAAGGACCTGAACCAGCCTGGCTTTAGATAGCCACAGGTAGTTACGATATCATAAGGTTAGAATAATTGGGATAAAGCTTTTATTATTATCATTTGGTTCTGAAATTATTGTATCAGCATCTTGTAAATTGAGAATTTATTGATACATAAATCTGACTGGTTAAATTATAAGTTTCTAGAGTTTTGTTTCTATGGGGTAAATTGGTGGCATTGTGGTGGCTAACCATGGGGTGGCATGGTAGTGATTCACCAAAGGAGGCTGGAGCCATGTGGTCCACCAGTTGCTGGTGGTAGTACGGTAGGACCGGAAGCTTGCTGGTCCATTTTATAATACTTCCCACAACAGAGGCTACTTTCTCTGTGATAATTCCAGCTTGTGTCAAATTGACACACAAAATGACACAGTACACCAACATAGGATATTTAATCATTGCCTTGCCAATTTCCATGCACCACTGAAATGTCAAATATATTTTTGTTTGAAACTTTCCATCTACTAGTCTTAGTGTGGTAGTTATTCAAGCAAGGTGATGACCATATGCTCTGAAAACATAATGCAAAATAGAGAGCATGTTCTATACATAGACACAGTATTGATCCTACTTAAGTCAAGCATTAAGTGTTAGATCAACAGAACATGAATAATGGAACACACTCTACATAGATTTTTTTCTTTTATTACAAAAGCATCCCCATCTCCATCATCACATCTTATATCTACCAACATGTGAGATTATTTGGAGCTTTGAAGCATTATCTTATGCATCCATAAGGACAGTTCCCATTAATGCCCAGTAGAATGTTATTATTTACCTCTCCAGTGGTACATTTTATGTTTATAACCTCAGCTGTCCTCACTGGATTGTTCTATGGGATTTTTCTTAAGACTTGCTCTGCTGTCCAAACAAAATTATTATGCATAAATTCTTCCTATACAGCAGATATTCTGCCTTAATCCATGTTAACAGGAATAAGGAATTCTGTTGGCATGCCCAACCAACATTGTTTGACTGATGAATTTGCATGCATTCTATTTTACAATACTGGAGGACATGTTTTGAAAGCAGAGATACTGTTTATGCTAGAATACATCCAGTGAAGAGGAAGAGAGTTCTTTTCCATAGTCCAGTTTAACATTCTCATTTTCACCAACTATTATTTGCAGTCTCAAAACATCATATACTTCTATTCTCACAATTTAATTGCTGCCTCAATTAGCTCACCATTAGTTTTACCAATAGGTTTTCATTTACAATGCACAGGAAGTCACAGAAAAATATTTTCTAAACTCTTCCACTCTGTTCATTTTATAGACATGAGTTTGAAGTTTCAGGATCCCCACTGGACAGCTTGATTGACTTTAGTCCTTTCTGATTAGTGGGCATAACCACTGCCTCAGGCAATCTGAAATCAGGCTTCTTACCTGATAGCTTTCTAAATTTCTCCAATTAGAATAACTAGATAAATTATTTTGGGAGGCAATTCTTTGTTGTTGAAAAATAAAGTCCTATTTTTCTATTAAAATTCCCAGATATCTCTATTAAGACCCAAATTTTCTCCATTTATTTTTATTGCTTGAACTTCCTTAATAACTACTTACGTATCTCCACCATACAGAAAAGACTCTTCAGTTTCCCTTTGTCTTTTCTCTCTCTTCAAGAATTACCATAATTTTCACAGATATCTACGATTTTTTTTTTTTACCAGATCATCTCTTAACTATAGTTCTGAGGGTAGCCAGCATAGCTTTGATTGGCTGAGATCTGGACTTGGCTTAATGTTATGATCCGCTACAACATGTCATTGTCTATTTGCTTCTGATCACTGGGTATGGCTAACCAACAAATCTACTCGTCTTGGGAACCACAGCCTCAAAATAAAGATTGTGTCTCAAAACAACAGAAAGTAAAACAAAACAAAAGAAAACAAATGCTGTCTGGTTTGTGAGGAGTCACATAGTTCTCTGAATCTACGCAGAAATGTGAGTAACCCTTTTCATACTGGAGTTTCTAGGTTTCTATTAACTATAGCTGTTAATTTACTTTGGCACCAAAATTTCAACTTAGAAACTGTGAATTGAGAGTGTATCTACTTCCAAACATCGTTTCAAGGTTGTTCAACCTTGCTCAGCTGAATGAGCTCTTAAATAAGAGGTTGGAGAGGAAGGTGCTGGGTATGGAATGCATTGAAACCCTTCGCTGCAACCACTGACCTATAAAACTCATGCAGCTCTTAGAACAAATTCTATCAAACTGCCAGAAGCAAAGTTCTTTCAGTAGGCCTTGCTCAGTTGCCTTAGACACCTGCCAGTGTGCTGTGGCCATTTATCTGGTATAGAACGGTGTTTAAAAGTGCCTTGAAAAATGAGATATATTTACCTTAGAATTTGGGGGAGAAATCTAAGTAGAATGGGAGTAACAGGGAGGTTGTCTCAGTTTGCATTATGAAATCCAAACATTTTGGATTTGCATAATGAGAATAGTCTCAGCCAATCCAGATGATGGAGGAGACAGTGATGCCTCAGCTCCTAGCTACTCAGCAGCATTGACCTCTCCTTAAACTCAGTTTTGCATAAAGCTCATTGAGTGGCATTAAAAATATGGTATGTTCTCATGCTGTCAACACTTCAACCCAGAATCCTTTCCATCTTTCCTTAAATTCATGTCAAAGCTTTGTAGTTAATGTTTTCTTTTTTATTTCATAACAAAAGCCACATTAGATCATAAAAATGGAAAAATGGTTCTTTTGCTCATGTCATGATCAACCACAAATTGCATTATAACAATAATAAGTTGTTCTCACACTTGTACACTAATAGAGGAAACACTATTTCACTGATACAGCCTGTGCCTTTCTGTGGATATTTGTTCTGGACTATTAGCTGTGAGACTTGTTGCAAGCTAAGGACTTAATTCGTATCTTCTTTATGAATTAGTTGTGCACAAGAAATACATATGCAGCAGACACTTAGATGTGCTCTTTCTGTGTCAGACCACTAATGAGCAAAAGACCACCAAACTTTTTGGCAAAAACAACAGACAAACTCAACAATAGTTTGGAGAAGTATGCTATTCTCTTCCCAGTATGATACATGCTAGGAGCTGTTGTTGGTTGTAGAATAATGAAAATTAGCCACGGGGCAGGAACAAGCAGAAATAAAACTCTTAGATTTGCATCCCACATGGGCTCTAGGGCAACCAATCAAGAAAGTAAAGCCTTGCCCTGGCTGTTCCCAGAAAGCTGTAAGATTTTTATGCTTAGCTCCTAGCATCATTCTTTTGATTGAAGGAAGTCCACTTTGCTTTCTTGGGCATTTTAACAACCAAAAGCAAGGAAAATTCAGGAGACATTTTAATGGAGACTCTGTAAGTTTGACAAAGCACTTTACATTTAAATGTTTTAACATTTGTTGAGAGAAATTTTTCTGATTTTGAATCTGTAGTAAAACATCTTCTCGGGTTAAAAACAGAACAAATTTTATTTATTTAGATTTGTCAGGTTCTTTTTACCAAATTTTCAGTTTCAATGTCTAACATAGATCCAAATGTCTAACATAGTTTCTTCAACTTTTCAAATTACATTTATTCAATATCACCCTTGCAGTTGCCATTGACATTAGTTCCTTTGTTTAAATTATCTTTTTATCAGTATAAAGAAACTTTATGCTCTCTGCCAGAGTGTTGGAAACATGCCAATAAGGTAGGAGAAGTTCTTATTATGCAATTAATGATTTTAGTTGCATTTTGCTATAATAATATACACTTTTATTTTATAAATACTCAATATATTTCCTTTAATTTTAAGAAAGTCATATGTATAGATAGAGCTAGAGATAGATGATATACAGATAGAGATAGATGATATAGAGATAGAGATTGATGATATAGATGAGTGTGTGTGTGTGTGTGTGTGTGTGTGTGTGTAAATTTGAAACATCTTTCCATTCTATCCCTTTCAATATCTTCTTTTTGACCCCTTAAATGATGTATTATATAAGAATTTTTTAAAAGCCTTCTTTGTGTTTAAAAATTTAATTCATTTATTTAATGAATTGTTGCCTTTCTCCTGTCCACCAATTCTCACCTCTCATTGTCCTGCCAGTGCATTCCTCCCAACAACCTCCCCCTTCTAGCTGCATGTTCTGTGTGAAACCCACTGAGTTTAGACTTTCTTGCCAAAGTGTGCATGGGAGTATACTTCCTGGAAGAAAGATGACTTTGCTCCCCACTGGCTACATTATTTTTTACTACACAAAGACAACTGACTATACCACTGAGGAAAACTACATATCCTCATTTAACAGCCATTAACTGCCAAGTCCTTTATGGAGGGGTAGGATGCCATTGCCCTACCACTGCTGGGATGACATATGTTTGGGTCGAATCTTAACTATGCCTTGTACAGATAGTCAACACTGCAGTGAGTTCATGGGTGCAGAAGCTATAGCACACGCAGAGCCCATCTTTGGCTGCAGGTCCCCCCACATTTCTCCTTTTACATTCTTTCTGTCCCCTCGTACATGATATTACCCAATTCTTTCAAAAGATCCCCATAGGATTTCAATTCTTTGTGCCATAATTCTGTTTGCTAATTAAAGATAATAATAATAAAAAAAACTTAGCTAGTAACCTGTCGTGATTTTCTTTCTTTTTGTTTTGTTTTGTTTTGTTTTTTGTTTTTTTGTTTTTTTCGAGACAGGGTTTCTCTTTATAGCCCTGGGGCTGTACTGGAACTTACTCTGTAGACCAGGCTGGCCTCGAACTCAGAAATCCTCCTGCCTCTGCCTCCCAAGTGCTGGGATTAAAGGCATGCACCACCAGTGCCCGGCTATGATTTTCAACTTGAATTGCTTAATATACTTACCTTAAAGTTATTTAGATTTTTTATGTATTATTTCCTCTCAGCTGTGTAGCTTTAATCTTTTATTCTTCTCATGTGGGGATCTTTATAGACATCTTTCAGTCTTCTCCTATTCAAAGTGTATTGATGTACATGCAAAGATATGTTCTACATGGGAATATTTATAATAGAGAAAGCTTAAGAATAATTTTGGCTAATGCTTTTTATAATGTAAGTGTGGTTGTATAGCACATGGATGTCCATGTAGAAGTACATACTCATACATGTATATGAGTAAGGCCTGGGTAGTTAATGTAAGGCCAGAAATTTTTATGTTATTAGAATGTTTCTGGTCCATTAACGGTTCCCAGTGAGTCACAATGTCTACACTCTCACACAGTTTCTTCTAATGTCTACTATGGTTTTCATATTGAAACTTGCTTCAGTCTATTTTAAATGTGTTTGTAAACTGGACCATGATTTCTTCACTGCTACTTTAGAAGAATAGTCATGTGGTGTAGTCAGATTTAGTCTTCTGAGCTGTGCAGCTTAGCAGCCAGCAGCAAGTGTTACCTATGAGCCATGTATGTGCTGTAATCCACAAGAGTGCCCAGACCTACCTACTTCCCTGGCTAGCTGTAACTGCTTGAAAGACCAAAGAGCCCAGGGGCCGATCTATTGCGTACATCTGCATCTGCTAATTCACAAAGGGATGTTTATAAGCCATAGAGATTAAAGTGATTTTTAGTTAAGCAGGAAGTAAGTAAACCCCATCCCCTGTTTGCAGGACCCTTATCACTTTCAGAAACTGTCCATGATTGGAAATACTGCGCCTTATTGAATATTTTGGGGGGTTGACCTTGAAACTGTACATTTCTGTGTATCCTGTACATGCATGCATGTTTCATCTTTTCTGGTCGTGTACATATGCTGTGTGCTCATGTTTCCATATATATTTTTATGTGCATTTCGCCACAGAGGGAGAAGGTTACAAGTTGCACTTGATTTAACAATTTGACCTTGATATAATTTCTCTGTGTTAAAAACACATTAACAGTCTTCATAATAGAGTGCCTTTCTTCTCTGTTCCCATTTTCACTTAGTATATGTAGAAGATTTGATTTATATAATATGACAACAATATCTTGAAAAGTGTACTTTCAATTACTAGCTAATTATATATTAAGGTTTAACCATCCTTTCTATAATATTTCTTAGTGTTAAAATCAATATCGGACACTAGGGAATGCTCAGTGAGTGAATTGTTCTCTGAGCAAATATAAGGCCATGGGTTGGGCTCCCTAACAGCTTATCAAAAGCTGGATAGGATGGCACACACTTGCAATGTCAACCCTGAGCCAGATAAGAGAGGATGATGGGACCTCCTCATAAAGTTTAATCAATCAGTAAGCTTTAGTTTCCATGAGAACCCCTGTGAGCTGAAGAGTAAGATGTAAAGTAATAGATGAAGACACTCAGTGCCAATGTTTGGCCTCCACATTGTCATATGAAGTCATGCACTTGTCTCTATAGTCATACATGTACACATCACAACTCTTTTCTATACACATATTTAAAAGTAGACTTATGATTATCCTAAAGTTTCTCTGTTATAAATACTACTGTGTAGATATAATTTTTTCATATTCAGAAATAAATTTGGAAAACATTTTTTTTCCTTGTAGACACAAGAAATCTCTTTGGGAGAGCTTCTTTCATACACTGCAAAGTCATCTGCTTTGTTGCTCTCTATTTTAATGAAAGTTCTTGAGCCAAGTGTACTCCCTCCCACAGTGGGCTTCAGTCAGTGGTGTTTAACGTGGAGCTATTTTAAAATTTTATTAATTGTTCTCACTCATTCATATACCTTAAATTACATATATCGTATTGGATTATGACTTTTGTGAAGTCTTTACTAATGTCATGTGTAAATTCCATTTCATTTATAGCACTAGAGAGGTAGTGTACTTAGAGTAAATGATTGATGATTGATAAACATTTAATGCACATTTGCCAGTTAGCATCGCTCTGTAAATACTAGTCCTCTAACCTCATCAATTTGCTATTTTCTCACAATGAATTATTTTAATCTTTAAATACAACATATATATGAAGAAAATGAGATATACTCTCTCTCTCTCTCTCTCTCTCTATATATATATATATATATATATACATATACATACCATCTATATATACATGATGAAAATATAGTATAAAAACAAGCAACTTCTTGTTATAATAATTTGTATATTTCTCATGTTGTTCCTTTCAATCGAATGCTTGAAGCCCCATGAGATTTGGAAAAAAGTAAGAAAAAACTTATAATTCATGATCAAAACAAGCCTGATTCTTCAAATTAAAATGTATCTTACAGAAATTACTTTAGTAAATTTACATGAAACCATGCACTCTAGACTGTAATTAATCAATATAAAAGTATTTTAACAATGTGATCATAAGTGACATCTTTATAATACCCTTTATCAATTTCTCTGTTCTCTAAAATCATGGTGAAGTTATAAATTTTCCAAGTTACTTCAGCTCTTTCCCTTCCCACCTCATCTTCTCAGCTGGAGCTGGAGTTTACATTATAAGATACAGGAGCAGTATCATTGGCTCCCAATGGGAATGCTAACAGTGTTTTAAGAGAATAGCACATTTGTGCATATGAAAGCAATTCCTTTTCATGATTTGATAGAAAAAGTTCAGCAAAAGGTTAAATTAAACAGCCATCTTATTTTCCCTCTTCCTAGAGGAGTGGTGGCTCCTGAGTCATATCCTCTGCGGGGAAGTAAATGGAAAAAGATGTGGAGATAAAAAAAATGATAATTCAAGTTAAAGTGCATGGGAGCATTTTTGCTCACTCTACAAATTCCTGGGTTTGAGGTGTGCTCTTGGCTACTTCTGATCACACTGATAAGTCTGACAGGCAAAATACATTTTATTTCATTATTAAATCATGCCCACGTCCTGTGCCACAGCCTCTCTTAATTATCATTAGTATTTTAATGTCCAAATATAAATATTATAGTCACTAAAAAGCACAATCAAGAAACAAACTCCAAGCAGTGATTTCTAGAATCATCAGAAGATGCAAAATTGTAGGTTGCTATTGATGACAAACATTCAAATGATTTTCAATCAAATGTAGCTTTGTACCATAGATATCTTTCTTTATTTACACAATGTCCTAATTTATTACTCCAATTTATACACTGGCCTGTTTTATGTGTAGGCTTAGTCTAATTTTAACACTGTCAAGAATAATTCAAAGGGAACCGGGTAAGTCTGCTTAGAAGAGAGAACCTGTGTTAATCTTTTCTGACATTAATAGAATTAGACCTTATTAATTCTGACATGATTTATTTCATATTGTGTAAATACTAAATGTGAGTGCCATGTTCTCATTGAAACAAGTGTTTTACATGCTTCATATGCAGCAATTTAAACATGAATTGAAAGTGAGCCTTGAAAACAATTTGAAATTACTTCAATCTTGTCAAACTTAGAAAGATTATTACTGCCGAATGAGCAGCCCTAAATGCTAACAAACCTGGCTCCACTGAAGTCACTAGGGAAAAGCAGAGCAAATCAGTGCGGCTGCAAAGAAGAAAGACAGTCTATATTTTTCTCCCCAGGTGTACTCAAGCTACTTGTTGGGATGGACAGCAGGCACTGAGCTATCCTGCTGACCCTAGGTGAAGTTTCGTTTTGTTTTGTTTTTTTGTTTGTTTGTTTTGTTTTGTCTGGTTGTTGTTTTTATTTTTTTAGATTATACTATAATTCCAATGTATTTCCCTTTTCTTTCTGTACTCCAAACACTCCCATATACCTTTCCTCAGATTCTTTCAAATTTGTGACTTCCTTTTTTAATCCTGTTATTGCATGCATTATGTATAAAAACATCACACATACAACAACACACGTGTATACTTATACACACACATGTGGTGTGTGTGTGTGTGTGTGTGTGTGTGTGTGTATTCCTAAATATAACTTGCTCAGTCTACATAATGTTATTAGTAAGTATGTTGTCAGGACTGACTGGCATTGGGCAAACAATTGGTGTGGTCTTCCCAGTGGAGTGCCATCTCTCCCAGCATCAGCTTTACTAAGGTCTTTGTGTAGCTTTGAGGCCTGCTGGGCTTTTCACTATGAAGTTTGGCATGTTCTTTTGTGTCATACTTGTACAGCTCACTTTTGGGCAGTCACGCTGCTTAGACTTTCTGGGTATAGCTTCTGGTATTACTAAGAGACATAATTTTTAAGCCATGACTGGAAGCATGGCTACTACTCTAATAAGCATTGAACATCAAGTTCTCTTTCCAACGATTTAAACTGTCATAAGCTGATTGGATAGATGATATAGGGCAAGCCGTTCATTTGATGTGCCTTTGTGTAGTTTTTAAAGCAGAAACGGTTGGAGTCACATCTTTAAAGAACATCGAGAATTTGCATCTCAGTTGCAGATGTGTGCAAGCCATCTGAACTTCTGCATAAGCGCTATAAGATGAAAAGGAAATATTAATATTGGCCCCTTCAAAGGTAAGTGATTTGATCTATGATGTAAAGGGCTTTTTAAGAAGTAGAAAAGATACTCATTCTTTGTTCTTTTGAAACAGAGCAAAGGTAGCATTCCTTTTAAGCCTCAATTATTTATGTTCCTGAAATATATGGGAAGAATTGTTGGGCAAAGGCTTCATGTTTTTAGAGCAGCTGATTTTGTAGCTGTCAATTGAGTTATGAATGACACCACTTAATATAGGACATGAATAGCAGAAATGGGAAGGAATAAATTTGTTACACTTGTGCATGTTAGATAGTTTCCATTGTTAACCTGACCTAAAGTACCATATCCAAACTGTCAAAGCAACCACATTTGTATTGAGGAGAGTAATATTAAATATTTTTATTTAGTCTTGAAAAATTATAAACATGTATAGAAATAATTTTTTTCATACATGTTCCCTAGGTCCTATCTCCTCCTAGAAACCCCCAAATCTATGTCCCATATAACTTCACATTTTATCTCTTATTTTTTAAAACAATAACCTGATGAGTCCAATTAATGTTGTCCATACATTCATGGGGGTGACACAACCTACTGGAGTACAGGGAGTCTTCCAGAGGCCAAAGCAAAGTGTCCTTCCCTACCTCAGCAGGCACAAACTGCAATAACATTTGCAGTCCATTTAGGGTACACAGTTATCTACTTTCTGTGGCTGTAGCAAAGTGAATAACATGTGCAGATTTTAAGACTGGAAAGATAGGAAACTCTTCATGAGCAGAGCCAAGCCAGAGGCAACTTGGGTGAAGGTCTGTGGTGATCTTGATATGGAAATCAGCTTTGCAGTCTGGGAATGGGGGTGAAAATCTAATGGAACCCTCTATCTACTGTTCCCTCCAAATTTGCTTTCCTTGTGTTAATTACTCAAGACTGCTTGAGGTATTCAAGATTGTCTTCAATTTTATTTTTTTATACCTTAGTGCTGGATGCTCTTAACTTTCTTAAGTATAAAGGTAAACAGTAGCAACATGAATAAGAACATTTGCTCCATTACAAAATATTTCAAGAAGTGAAAATGGCCAGTGAGAGATCTGATTCATCAGATCATGAATGCTGTAGCATGAGAATCCCAGAAGGCATGGAACCATATGACCACCATCAACCTGAATGACAGCAAGGTCAAGTGAGGCAAAAGATCGTACAACCACTTTAGATATGGCTGCCTAATTTTGACCTTTGTCTTTATGAAATGCTCCTTAAATTCCAGTTTGAATGTCTTAGTACTATTTCATGAGATAACACCATGGGCTTAGTCTAGTTTTCTTAATATTATTTTATTTTTGTCTTTTTATTAGACTTGTGCAAAATTATACTTTAGTGTTCCATAGTACCTCCATAAATCCAATTCTCAGGATTTTTCTAGGAATATTTTCTTTTACTACCAATATTCTTAGAAAATAAGTGATGTGTGTATCATTCTGGTCTCCTCTCTTATGAAATAAAATAATATTAATATTTTAACTGTCTTTTGAAGTACTGGTCTATTTGGTAGGAAAATGACTTAGAAGTATTATTTTCTATGTATTGATCATGGTTCACTAATTTTTTTTAAAAAAAGTTAAAGCTATAAATGTTAGTTTCAATGTATGCTTCCATTTCTCTGGGTTCAGTTCCTAGGAATAAAATAGCAAGGTCATGTAACAGGTTCTTACACATAGTTAATGTGTAAGAAACCTTAGAATGGCTCACACAGTACAATTGGCAAGCCAACAGAGAGGAATCCCTCTGCATATCATCCCTATGTAGTACTCTTGTAATTGGTAAAAAGGTTCATCTCATTGTGACTTCTTATTTCTATAATTCTTGTATCAAGGAATCTTTAAGTATTCCATAAGCATTCCTTACATATTTACTGGTCATCCCATTTTTATTAAAATGTTATCAATTTGGTTATGTTTCTGTTGTTTAAAATTATGACACTTATTAAGTTGTAAATATTTTTATATGTTCTACTCATTTAGTTGAATATGTGTTTTCTATGAATTTTCTTTTATTCATTAGCCCATCTTTTCTTTGTCTTTTCAGTGTCCTTTGAAAAGAAAAGAAGTAATAAGTAAAAGAAGTAATAATTTCTGTAGCTTCCATTTTGTTTTAAATGCTAGCTAGGAGCCACTGCCCAAACAAAGAACATAGAAAACCAACAAATTATATCAAATTTTGGGGAATGCTATGAATTTTTCCTTATTATTACCACTGTCATTATTTTCTACTAAAAATCTATGAGCACCATTCTCAAATGGACAGTAAAATTTACTTCTATCAGGTTATGTTAGAATGTGGCATCTGCAGAATGGCCAACTCAGCAATTATTTTTACAGATATGTTTCTGAGTTGTATTGCCATTTAAATTTCCCATAGCACATGCTTTACTCTTAAAGGTTTAGTTAAAGAAAATAATCCTAAACAGATTTTTTCCCCTAAATGTTCTAAAAAAATAAGAAAATGTATACTGGGTCATACCTTCAGAATTTATCAAATATTACAAATGACAGTCATTTTTATGATAGATATATTGAAGATACTTGATGCTCTGTGTTTGAAAGTGAAGACGTCCACCACAACAGCTCTGGCTAGCAACATTTCACTGTCCTAACATGTCCAGGCTCAACACAGGCAAAAGAAGTGAAATTCCATCATAAGCGAAACATGTGGAGATCACTGGAGGAAAAGAGTGCTGGTTTCTGCCTTTAAAATGAAAGCTTTCAGAAGTCAAACATGGGCTACATTGAATATAAATGATAGCAAAACTCATAGATAAATTACACATCTGTAAAATTAATAACTAAGTCTGCCATTCTGCATACTCTATATTCCAAATACACTTGCTGAAGATCATTCTAAGGACATAAAATAATCGGAAGGTCATTGAAGAATTTGTGAGGGAAGCCTTCAGTGTCTATGTGTTCTTTGGGCCCACGTGAAGCATCTGGAAATTAAAATTTCAAAGAGAAAGCTATGAAAAATGTATGATAGTAGGCAGCAAAAATTACTTTTACTAAATGCAAATATGTATAATATTAGTTATGATGACCTTACATAATAGAATCATATTTTAGAGATGTTGTGTTTTGGCTAGGTCAAAGTGAAATTCATGCCAAATATAGAATATATACATAATGTTGCTATATTTATGCAAGAGTGTGTGCAAATAGATACTACCATTAAAAATAAAATCACTAGAACACAAAGCAAATATTTCAAGGCACATTTTTACTGCTTTTTTTTTTCCTTTTTTGCTCTTTGCTGTGTTTTGCAAATGAGGAAGGACAGTTTCTATTTGGGCAATGACTCCATTTTAATTATAACTTTCAGGAAGTTGTAGGTGGCAATACCAGAAGAACAAAGGGGAAGCTACATTCAAGAAAGAACAAGTAGCTCACTGAAGGTCATAGGGTCAGCATGTGCAGTGCACAGGTATGAAATTGGATGTTGCATCCAACTACATTCATGTAGTTACCTTATTCCTTAAGATACAAGAGAATTGAATTATGTGGATTATTAGTACATAGAATGAAAGATTCATAGTAAGTAGAGAAGACTGAAATTTTGAAGTACTAGAAAATTTTCTTTCTCTGGAAACACACGATCTTAGATTACAAAGAGACTTGTCATTGTCGTTTATCCAAGTGGCTGACTCTTTTCTAAAGATTACACACTACTAGTAACCATGTGAGAAAGTCACAGGGAGCGTCATCTGGAATGTGAGAACAGATCCAAGACAGTGAAGAATCCAAGATAGGATGGAAGACATCGAATATATAACCAAATAGGTTATTGGTAATATTACCGTGTAATATCCTAGGAGTAGGAGACAGTGTGGCCCATATTTCAGATTTATCCCACTCACAAGGCAAGAAAATTGAGATATATATTTCTCACCTACCAAACTAGTCTGAGTTATCAGGACTAGTTATGCAGCCCCACTACCTCGGCACTGCCAATGACAATAGCACAGATCTCCATATACCTACACCATGAGATACAGACTTAATACTTTTAGATTCTCAATCTCCAGGAATACATAGCTTTCTGTCCTGCCTACGGGCTCAATATGGAAATGCCTACACAAAGTTTGATTTCTTGGAGAGCCATAAAGCCAGGGCACCAGGTCTTGTCACTGGGTACATGAGGATATTTAATTCTATGTGATTACCTTTAATCAGAGGGTAAAAGGGGAGGGAGCAGGGTTAGGGTTTTCTCCCATCTTTGTCATCTCTCACCCAGCAATTGTTCTGAAGTAAGCCTGGAAGGAGGACACTGATCCTGCAGTTCTCCAGGATCAATTGTTCCTCCACTGGCTTATTTCTGAGAGTTTGGGACCTCTCCTCATTTAAAATTGAAATCTCACATTGAGAAGTCTTTATCATAAATGGCAACTCATGGAAGTAAAGACAAAATATGATGATGACTTTAACATCCTTAAATGTCTCTAATCATCCCATGGTAGAAAATGTAAAATGAAGCTTATTTCCGCTCTCCTACAGATAAAGAATTACACACACCAGGCAACTAGAGGACAGTCTTCAGCAAATTTCCTCTCATTGTCTGGCAACATTGTCCAGTAGCTGAACTGAGCAATGGTATCTCACTAGCTAGCATCTTAGTCCATTTAGACTTGGGACCAGAGCCGGCCACAGGATTTGTACAGCTAACTACAAAAGGAAAGCGCTTATCCTTTTGTTGAAAACACAAGAAAAATGTGGCATTGAAGATGCTAAATATAGTCTTTTTATTCTTCTGTGACACCCCTCTTTCTCCTCCTCCATCCTTAATTTGTCGTTATGTTTTTTTATTTGCTACTTAGTGTCATTCAAGCAAGCAAAATACAAAATTTATGTCAGGAGTGTAGATTTTGTTAATTCATCCTCTATAAAATGCTACATTTCAATGCAAATGCAACATACTTGACTTGTCTTCACTTGAACCATGTGGTCCTTCACATATATTAGGAATCACTAAAATAGCACAATATACAGCTAATAGTTTGTGTGTGTGTGTGTGTGTGTGTGTGTGTGTGTAAATTTTCCTAATAGTACAGATATGCATAAACTGAATACATATGCTTTTATGTCACTATCTGATATATAGACAGACATTCTAGACATTCTACCAATACTGGGTATAATCAACTTACTGATAAGTAAGGAATTGAAGGATAGATTCATTTTTTCTTCATTCTGTGCTCTCATTTTTTCAGCCAAAGGGGATCTCCCAACTTCATCTGCCTTTCTCATTCCTGACCCATTCCTCCCTTCTTTCATCCTTCATCTCCCTTCCCTATTCTAATATTGATACAGTACTCTGTTGAAACAAACTCTAAAGGGGGTTTTCATGGATGCCAAGGTGGGAGTTCTATTGATCTAGGAGTTAAAGTCCATACCATTACAGATAGAAAGGCAAAGCATATCTTTAGGCATGTCTTTAAAGGGTAAATTTCTGGGATAACTTCTGGGTAGATATTTGTTCATACCAGTTCTATTTCTTAATAGATATTTCTTGATTTATTTTGGAAAAATTTCTCCAACTTTTGAATTTAATATTGAGCATGAAATCCACATATCACTTCAATGTCATGATGCTCTCAGAAATGTAACTTAGCCAGCATTGTTGCACACAAACATTCACATGGAGGCCTTGATGAAAACTGGCTGTAGCTACAATATTTAGGGTGCCTGGGTCTGGGATGAGTTTTAGAATTCTACAGTTTTTAAGCTGGCAATCAGATTATTCTGAAGTGGGAACTACTAGTGTCTTTTGAAAGTTAGTTATATCAAATGATGTTTTCCTGGGGCATACAGAAGAAAGAATGTCTTGTTAAAACAAACATGTGAAAGAATATTTTCCTAAAACAGACATAGGTGAAAGGATGTTTTGATACAGCAAACACATGAAAGGATGCTTGATAAAGGAAATAAATATGACCCCACAGACAATTGGAGATGAGTACCGAGCATTCATTTGTTTTGCTCCATCTAGCTATTCTTCTTTGCTAATGAGATGTATGTATTGGTTCACCTCACACAGCCTTGTTGAGATCAGCTTGTAGTAACACATCCATTGAGAGAAACTTGCCAAGAACTGCTTGTGAGTTTCTGTGGCTGCTTGCAGCTTCCATGACCTCTCCTCGGGCTAGTTGGCATTCAAGCCTAGTGTCTGCCTGCCGAGAGGACTGGACTACAGCTGAGGGCTCATGTGTGGTATCTGTGTGCCTAAAGGACTGGTTTGCAGCTGCTGAGTCATGTTTGCTGTTCGCTATGTAACTGAACTGCTGAAAAAGAAGATAAAGCTCACCCCCAAGGAACTATTGCTGAACAGGTCCATTTTCACCATCCCAATAGCCTTTCTCTTCTACTACCTCTGTTGGGTGGTGGACTAGAGGAGAGGTTAAACCCTTATTAAAGGTAGGTTGCAAAAATTTTATGCCCACATTATTCTGAGCAAGTTGGAGATGGGTTATATAGGGACTCACCGCTCTCCTTGCTGCACAAACTATGATTGTAAGTAAGTCTGTGGCCTGGAGATTGCCTGCAAGACTGTCAACAAATCAAGAATCCTAAGTTCCTTGAGCCTTGAGGGATAGAGTGTGAGATATATCTATTTAACCACTGAGCACTCTACGACACTTACTCTCTGTGCTTAAGTTGTGAGTCTGAATTAACCACTGTCCACGGCAGAAAAAAAAATATTTTCTGAGAAGGGCTGAGCACTCCACACACTTCTGCATAAAACAAAATAACAACAACACAAAACAAAATAATTTACTTAGAAAGCAGCTTGATACTCTGCTCCTGTGGATGACCCCACATCCATGCAAATGTAGCAGCATTAACTAGACTTAGTGGGTTATTAAAAAAAGAATTTCCGCTCCATAGTTAATCTCTGCCACTCCTTCTGTGGGTGTTTGGTTCCCCTTTTTAAGAAGGAATGAAATGTCCACCTTTTGGTCTTCCTTCTTCTTAAGTTTCTTGTGGTTTGTGGGTCATTCTTCCTGTATTCCAAACTTCTGGGCTAATAACCACTTATCAGAGAATGCATACCATGTGTGATCTTTTGTGATTGGGTTACCTCACTCAGGATGATACTCTCCAGATCCATCCATTTCCCTAAGAATTTCATAAATTCATTGTTTTTAATAGCTGAGTAGTACTCCATTGTGTAGATGTACCACACTTTCTGTATCCATTCCTCTGTTGAGGGACATCTGGGTTGTTTCCAGTTTCTGGCTATTATAAATAAGGCTGCTATGAACATGGTGGAGCATGTGTCCTTATTACATGATGGAGCATCTTGTGGGTATATGCCCAGGAGTGGTATGGCTGGGTCCTCTGGTAGAACTATGTCCAATTTCCGGAGGAACCGCCACACTGATTTCCAGAGTGGTTGTACCAGTTTGCAATCCCACCAGCAATGAAGGAGTGTTCCTATTTCTCCGCAACCTCTCCAGCATCTGCTGTCACCCGAGTCTTTTATCCTAGCCAATCTGACTGGTGTGAGGTGGAATCTCAGAGTTGTTTTGATTTGCATTTCCCTGATGACTAAGGAAGTTGAACATTTCTTTAGCAGAGACCGAAGGAAGGACAAGCATATAGCTATCTCCTGAGAGCCTCTGACACTATCTGACTAATACAGATGTAGAGGCTCACAACCATTCATTGAACTGAGTACACTGTCCCCAGTGAAGGAGTTAGAGAAAGGTTCTATGGAGCTGAAGGGTTTGCAGCCCCTTAGGACGAACAACAATTACTAACTAGTACCCTCAGAGCTCCCAGGGACCCAACCACCAATCAAGGACTATACAGGGTGGTACTGAATGTTCTGGCAGCATGTGTATAGTAGAGGATTGCAAATTCGATCATCAATAGGAGGAAAGGACCTCGGCCTTGTGAAGGTTCTGTGCCCCAGTGTAGGGGAATGCTAGGGCCAATAAGTGGGAGAGGGTGGGGTGGCAGGCATGGGGAAGGGGGAAGCAAAAGGAGTTTGTTCTTGTTGTTTTTGTTTGTTTTTTTGGAGGGGAACCTGGGAAAGGGAAAATTTACATGTAAATAAAGAAAATATCTAATTAAAAAAAAAGAACTTAGTATGGCATCTATGAGGGGGGGAGGCCCTTGGTCCTGTGAAAGCTCGATGTCCCAACATAGGGGAATACTAGGGGGGTGAGGTAGAAGTAGGTAGATGGGTGGGGGAGCACTCTCCTAGAAGCAGGGGAGAGGGATGTGGGATAGGGGGGTTGTGGAAGGGAAACCAGGAAGGAGGATAACATCTGAAATGTAAATAAATAAATTAACCAGTACAAAATCTATGATGATTTAAAAAAATATTTTAAAAATTAGAATGGGAGTGCGGGTGAAGGATCTGGAAGAGTTAGATAGGTGAATAGGATTGAAATACACTGTGTGTATATGTGTAATTCTCAAATAACACATTTAAAACATATTGAAAATAAATATAAATAATTGCATACACACACACACACACACACACACACACAGCAGATTCAAAATCGCTGTGCAACACATACCTATGAAATGAGAGACAAAATTTTAACCAAGATACATCTGCTCAGCATTGTAAAGTACTGTGTATAAAGCAAATTATGAAGCACTGTTACAAGCAATTCATGAGAGTGTAAGCCAGAAACTGGCAAACAGAAATGGAACTTCCTAATGACTTACTTCCTCCTGCTCTGCAAAACGTTCTGTTAAGCCATGCAATTTTTATTTGACTTCTTGATCTCTGATTAGTTCCTTCTCCTTCGTGACTGCCATTTTAAGTAAAAAGTGATATGTGTTATTTTTATAATAATGCAAATATAAATAGCTCTAATTAAAATGAGATGGGAAATATGCAGCATTCCAAATAAAATTGACATAATTAAAATAATTCATGTAGCTATATTTTTATATTTCAGTATATCAAAATAAATTAGTTGATTGTAGAAGGTTAATAATTAATTTGAAATATTTATAGTAAGATACTGACCCAATAATATATTCTGTTGCCTTTCTAGATTTTAATATTTATATAATTTAGATGTTGGCTAAAAATGAATGTATGGTAAACTCTTATAATTAGATCTATTTCTACTACTTTATAGTCAAGAGAGATACATTTATTTAAGATAGAGAAATACCATTTGTATCACATTAACATTTTGTTTAGAGAGACAAAATAGCTGTACTTGTTAGTATAAATGAACTTATTAATCTCAGAGTACACAGATCTGAATTAATTATATGAGTTTCTTGGTATGTGTGTGTGATCATCTGCTTGTGGGTGCATGTATGTGTGAAAGTACACATGCATGTGTGTTTGTGAATGTACATATGCACATATATATGTAAAGGCACACAGCACTTGTGTGGGAGAGAATGAATGTACACAGTGTGTGTGTGTGTGTGTGTGTGTGGTGTGTTTGTAGAGGGTAAAAGTCAAGTGTCCTTCCTCAGACACCACTTAACCTTTCTCTATTTGTGAAATGATTTTTCAGTCCTGGAACTCACTAGACAGGCCAGGCTGGCAGAAAGAAGCTCAAGAGATTCATCTCCCTGCCTCTCCAGTGCTAGGATTACTAGCAGGGGTCAACAGATGTGGCATTGTTTTATTCTGGATTCTGGAGATGAGATTCTGGTCTTCTTGTTTGCAAAGCAAGCATTTTGCTGCCTCAGTTATCTCTCCAATTTTGAAATGATTTCACATCAGCAAAGAACTTAAACAAAAACAAACAAGTCTATTTGACATTTAGCTATCTTTCTAACTTGTTGACATTTTAGTTATCATTCTTCAACCATAAATTTTTGAATGTTATAATTTTCATGAGTTATGATCTTTTTATGTAGTTTTAATTTTGAGATTGAAACTCAAACTTTGGTAGCATATAAAAGAGTAAAAATCACCAGATGCCTCGGACCACATTTATGTGAATGCTATGGAAATCGTACTTGAGCATGAGCAGATACCATGGCTTCTTCTAGAGCACAGATGACCACAAATTCTCTAGTCATAAGAAGTGATATAAAGAAGCACCTGCATAAATGTTTGTGGCACAATCATGGAAGTGAACAGGAGGATTAAGATATGAAGTTATGACATAATTGTCTGATGTTCCATCAATGGAAGGTACTTGCGAAATATCTTCACAACCGAATCCTCTGTCTGTAGGGATGTAACATGAGATCTTATTTGGGGCCCCCATCAAATTCCAAAGCACAGGAGGGGAAAGTGTGTTAGGAAAGGACAAAGGACCACATCTAGAAATCCTGAGTATCCAAAGCCCACACTTCTCTCTTTTAAGTAGGTTTTAGGGCCATCAAGCTAGCTCAGTATGTAAAAGGCATTGGCAGCTATGCTCAGACCTGAATTGAGTTCAATCTCCAGGAACCACATATAGGAAGAAATGGCCAACAGATGTCCTCTGATATCTACACTGGCCAATGCCTGTCTACATTCACCTGGGCTCTTGAGTAGGTGTGCCCCCACACAAACACACACACACACACACACACACACACACACACACATAATAATAAAAATTTTTAAGTGTAGAACAATAAGAATCCTTTATTGTGGAAAATTTTTTCACACTTTCAAATTTTTATTTATACAGACAGGAGAACATTATAGGCTTACTCATTTCCAGACACCAGAAACCTAAGAGTATCTGGAGATACGGTTCAGTGGTTAAGAGAAGATGCTGTTCACACAGCAGATGTGATATTGGTTCTGGGCATTCACGTCAGGTGGCTAACAATTGTCTGCAAATCCAGCTTCCAGTGACCTAACATTCTCTCTGGCATTTGCTGGCACCTGGACACTCATGATGGGTACTCATATAGGCACACATACACACAAATTAAAAATCAACCTTAGAATAAGTTATAGATCAGTCCTTGTGCCGTACCTTTAATCCCAGTCCTCATTGAAGAAACAGAGGCATCAGAAGGCACCCTTCTCAGTTGGCAGGGGGTGGCATTGTGAGATCCAATCTAAGGAGCACAGCAAGTCAAAGCAGCAGCAGCAGCAATAACAACAACAACAACAACAACAACAACAACAACAACAAAGCCACATGAATTGATACTGAATCTCAGCAATGCTGAGGACTTGTCTGTTAGTAGCAGTCTGGAACATTTGGGGGCCTGTCTGTCCCTTTTGCTTTACTAATGTGTGTCTGTTTTATTTTCAGTTCTTTGCTTCTCCTCTCTGGACCCAAGTGCGTTTATCTCCAAGAGAAACTGGACTTGTAGGATCCCCACATGCTCTGGTTCATTGACTTTGTTTTCGGAAGACCAATAATGAACAGAAAAGAAACGAGGGATTTAGACTTCCCCTTCAAACAGTTTTGAAATTATCACCCTAGGCTTACAGGTCTCGAGTTATTTTCAACAATTCAGTGAATTAAAAAAGAAAATACAAGAAAAAATTGGGAAAAGGGAAAATGATTTAAGCAAAGCAATAAAATTACTCTTTAACAACGGTGATCCTCCAGGCTTTGTGGGTTTTTAGTAGAATTTATAACTGGCTGAGTATTTTATTTCTTTACCACATACTTAACTCCTTCTTTAAAAGAAGTTACTCCCTACCTTTCAAAGTCCTGCATTTAACCTGATATTTTCACAACACTGAAATAAGCACATCAACTAGACTGAACTTATTTTTTAAAGCTAGAAAAGAAATAGTAAGTCTTTCTTGTCTAAAATCTTGAGAACATGACATAAATTAGTCAGCCCTACTAATATATATATATATATATATTTACTCTGTGCATACACATGAACAAAGAAGATTGGTAGAAATAAAATAACCCCACTCTCTCTTGTTGCAATATTTAAATGTCAAAGACACCATGAAAAGTGTCTGGATACCAGAGTGCTCTCTTAGGTCTTCTCTTCTTGAAGGAAGGGGATTCGGTTTTGAGACACAGTTTAATGAAAATTAATTCAGAAAATCAAAGCACACCCTTCAAAGAGAGATTGGAGCAGTGTGTCTTTAAAAAGACACAGTAGTACAATGAGATACATGCTAAGGATTTTAAAGAACTTCTAATTGACATGTATGAAGCAGGTTATATATTTGTGGGTAAGGGTCATCCTTTTACCCTCCCATATTATATTAGACCAGATCTCCTTTCCAAGACATTTCTTTCTACTATCCTGTAGAAAATTCATGCTATGCTTGAGAATGGTGGTAAAATCTTTAAAGAAACCAAAACCTATTGAGGATGTAGTACCTTAGTTAAGACAACATAGGTATGTTGCTCTAATTTCAAAATAGCAGACAACTTAAGATTAACCACACTGGAGGTGATTTCGCTGTTCAAGGTCACTGCTATGGAGTTATAGATGTGGTTTGCCTTGCCTCTTACAGATGGAACTCCTGCTGGACACTACTTAAGGGCTCATTATTGATCTTTTGGGCCTTCAACATGGCTTTGTGATATCTTCTCAGGACATGAAAACAAGAACAATGCTTGGGCTTAGTTTAAAGACCTACCGACCCCCAACCTCAGCAACATTTTTCATGCCAGTCTTCTTCTAATCATGGTCATAGATAGGACTCGTCAATGCTATTTAATTATTTAACTATATAAAAATAAAGCATCTAGGAAGGGAGATAATGTATGTGTGAGCCAGCAAGATGGGTCAGTGGGTAAAAGTGCTTGCTACCAAGCCAGGGAACTTAAGTTCCATTTCTGTAGATTTCTGAGGCCTGCATGCAGAAATAGAGATAAGTGTGTGTGTGTGTGAAAGAGAGAGATGGAGAGACATAGCAAACAAATATGTGATGTATGAAAAATAAATGAATATATAAAATTAAAAAGAAAATAAACGAGCAAAGCCAGCATTTGCATAGATGATAGGTCTAAGTGTCCCAACACTAGCTATGGAATTGTAGCCAATCTTCTATTGTAATTAGCATGCATGCACCTAATAAATGACTAATAAAGTAATAATAAAACTATATAAATCTGTATGAACTCATATGCCTACTATTTTAGATGGGTGAGTATTCTCAATGGAAGAATTTCTCTACCAAAGGCACATTAGTATTACATGGACAGTGGGATTTGTGCACAGAAGTTCCTTATAATGGAGAACACCATCTTCGTATTCTCAGCCTATGTGTGCCAGGAGTGTAGTGTGGGGCATCTGACCACATTTAATAATACAAGGCACACTGATCACCATGGACACTGATCACCATTGGGAACTCTTGTATTCAATTAATGGCAGACAAAAATGGGATACCCAGTTAAAACATTCTTAAATTGTTGAAACAAAAAGGCAACAATTTTCATTGCTCTTTAATAAAAATATAGAATATAATCCTTTGCAATCTTCAAACAATGAAATTCTATAGACTTTGTGTTGAATTTTTTTCTTT
>JADRCD010238214.1:25043-41602 GCA_019843815.1 Montemys delectorum
CTGCCTGGCATATGTTGAATTTTTGAAATATAAATTATATAGTGAGAAAGGTACTAAATTTTGGAACAACTTTTTTTTTTAAAGTAACAAAAAAATACTCAAAATGTTTTAATTTTGTTACCTCTTTCCCTAATGAAAGCATTCAGCAAAAGAAGAATGCTAGTTAAAATATGACCATAATTAGTGACACTGTGTTCTAACTGGATTCTTTTAGTTTCAATTTATACTATATTAGCATATATTTTAATATGTAATATCTTATATAAGTAGTGGATTTTGTGTGTGTGGTATTTTTGGGTAGGTATGTATGGCACAGCATATATGTCGAGGTCTAAGACCAACCCTGTGGGGTAAGGCCACTCCTTCTACCTTTACATGGGCTCTGGGGAATGAACTACTAGTCTTCAGGCTTACATAGATCCTACTTTTTTTTTCCACTGAGCTATCTTGTTTGCCAAGTGTATCTTAATTTTCAATATTACTGAGAGTACACTTACATTTAAATTACTTTCACCATACAAAACTTATATATGTGTGCCTGTGCAAATTAGAAATGTAGCAGATGTATTTCAGTAGGTTATACTGTATTTTAAAATCTATATTCTGTCAATTAAAGTAAGTAAATGACTAAGTAAAGGTGATATGAGACCATGACTACTAGAGTTACCTTGTTGTACTTAAAATATTCATGGATATGCTAAGGATGTAGATTTTGTTATTATTGTTGACCATTGTTTCTGTATTGGGTTTTCTGGAACAAGTTCTCACTATGTAGCTCAGCCCGGAGTGCAGTAAGTAAGTAGTTCTACCTGGCCTTGAACTTTGATCTGTTCCTCTCAGCTTCTGGATGTCTGGGACTACAAGTGAGTGCATCCATTACAGCCCTTCATAAATTTTTTATAACAGCAAAGGGGTTTTCCTAGGCCTCATAAGAATCATTTATATATCAGCAAAATGCAATAGTGTATTTTACATTTTCAAAGAACTATACATGTGCACGTATACATATGGGTGTGTGTATATAGGTGTGTGTATGTATATGTGTATGTATGTATATATATACTGTGTGTATGTATATGTGTGTGTGAAAATGAGGGAAATATTTCCAGGTAACAGATAATTGTGCAGAGAAGTATATTTCCTCAAAATCTATTTTTAAAATAACCTAATTATTACTGGTGAATTACTGGTGAATCCATCCATGATTGCTGAACACAACCTTTGTATAACTGTATAATTTTTCGATTTTTCTTTCTTTTATATACTACCAACATATTATTTGTGAGCACCCTAACTCATTGTTTGCAGCCTTGACAAGAAATTTGTAGCTTCCATGAACTTTACATTCCTACCGTGCTAGTTCCAGAATCAGCTTCATATTGTTAAAATAAAACAGAGTTTCTATTCAGAAAGCAATGTGACTTTAGGTATCATCAGGACAAGCAGAAAATTTAAAAGAAAATATTGTGCATCAGCTTTATTACACAGGGAAGTTAGGATACAAAAGAGTAACCTTGAAGTTCATTTATTCATAAAGATTGGTCTGTGGATTATAAGAATTTAGTGGCTTTGGAAGATATTTAGACTTCGGGGTTTTAAACAGTTTCTCAGCCCGATAAAATGGAGCACAGTCATTTTGACAAATCAGCAGAATCAGCTATCAAATAAAAGGTGCTACATCATGATTGCTTTCATCAGGACCGAAGGTTGGATGGTACCAATGTGGTGTGGAGACGAGAGATTGACATTGCAGAGATCAGACAGAATCCCTGTGCAGATGCTGCAAAAAACCGGGAAATTTCGCCTCGATTTCCTCCCTCTCTGTGCATAAGCGTCTCAGTTTGTTGGCAGCAGGTGTAATTGGGACAGGGTTGTTGAGCCTACCTGATTATTTCCTGGGCTCTCTAGATATTTCCTCTTAGCTTCCAGCTGTCCCATTCTGAAGCAGTTTTCACAGATGCGTTAGCCAGCACGCACTGGATACCGCTGAGGATTCTCCTCTAAAGTCAATCAGCAGGTCCATTGTGACTGAGAAGAACCAAAGAGAGGTTTCAATCAGGTATTTTCCATCTCCAGAGTTTTCAAAATAGGTTCTATTTTGTTTCCCATAGGACTGTCTTGGTGTGGTAAAAATTATTTTAAAAATAAAATGAATATTAAAATATTCATGAAATAAAATAAAAATTTAAATATTTATGTTTTAATTATTGCTTTTGCCTGAAAATATATATTACCCACACTTGTTGCCACAAACTATCTCCTGGCTGCCACAGGGATGGACTCACTCAGTTTATGTTTCATTAGGAGATGGTGTGTATGTTATGGCATAAATTAAAAGCATAGCATATAACATTCCATGTGGCCGACTTATTTCAACCCAGACATTCATTTCCAAAGCAGCAGCGAGTAAATAATTTCAAACCAAAACTGGAATGGGAAGGATGAATCAGCTATTTATATTCATGAACAATTAAATTTAGAAATTGATTTTTATCCCATCCTAATGCCCGTCTCTCTCTTTTGATGCACGCCCCTCCCCCCATCTTGAGAACAAATTTTAAGTATGGTTATCATTCCAAATAGAGAAAGCAATGTGTCATCTCTAAATCTCTGCCTGAACCACACTATTTTTGTAAGGATAATTTAGGTCAGCAGAGGAGTCTTTTGCAAACTAAAACCTACCATGTACATAAAACATTTCATTGTGTTGGTTTGCTGCAGGTGGATGTGTGTGAATGTGCTTATCATTGCAGAAGTGCTCATGTAGGTGCACGTATGCATGGACACTTGAGGATGATATCTAGTGTCTTTCTTCGACTGCTTTCCACTTTTAAGTTTTTTGAGACCATGCCATTCACTGTTTCTGAAGCTACTTGATCATACTAGGCTGCCTGGGAAATAGCAATTCTGGGGTCACACACACTCTGCATTAGGGTTTAGGTACCTTCTACCTTGCCTGGATTTGTATATAGCTTATTGAGATCAGAACCCAGGGACTTATGCTTTTGCTGAAATACTTTACCCACTAAGCCACCTCTACATCCCTAAAAATATCTTTAACCTGATAAAGCCATTCTAATCAGGAGTCTAATGTTTATAAAATGCACGTATAGGCTGTTTCTTTTTACATTCTAGAGCTTTAAGCAAACACATGTAAAAGGAGTGCCTAGGAAGAATGCTTCAGTAAAGAGCTGTACCAAGGTAAGTTACATCAAGCAATTAGATGCTAACCAGGAGACTCTTGGATATATAACCTCATATTAGTCCACATAGCATTTAGGATTTTACTTAAGTGTTTTATCTTGGACATGTCCATTGATATTTTACTGAAGCAAGAAAAACATAGCTCCCCTCTCCCTCTCTTAGAGGGATGTTGTCTTTCCCCTAATATTTTAGTTTGTTTCTAGGTGTTCCACGCTCATAACTTTTTCTACATGTTCAAAAAGAGTTGATAACATATTATTATGTGTCTTTTTTTTTTGAGTTAATGCCATTCCATGCTTCTTTATCTTAAAACTTGATGGATGCAGCCAGCCTTTGCCTACGTTATACCCTCTCCGGGTTTATGTTTACCCAGGTTTTCTGACTCAGCTTCCTCCCAGACTACATGTTTCTATGGACTGTGGCTGGTTATTAGAAGTCCTTTGATGTTGAATGTACTGTTATCAGCATCTATTTCCTTAATAGTCATATGCATCTTGATTTCTCCATCTTACATTTATATTTATGTGCCCTAACGCCATAACTCCAGTTGTGAGAGAAATTTCCCCTCTCATGTACATAAGAGTTTTGGACTCAATATGCCTAAATCAAATTTTCATCTTCTACCTAAGGTTAGTCATTTGACATTAACATTCTGGTGTTCTTTTGCTTCAAGAGACACCATAACCAAGGCAATTCATAAAAGAAATCATTGAATTGGAGCCTGCTTGCAGTTTCAAAGATTTAGCCCACTATCAGCATAGTGAAATGCACGGGACACACAGGCAGACATGGTACTAAAGAAGGTGCTGATAGTTCTATATCAGAATCTGCAGGCATCAGGAAGAGAGAGGAGTCACTGGGCTTAGCTTTGTCTTTTGAAACCTCAAAGCCCATACCCGGTGATACACAATCTCTAACAAAGCCTCATCTATCCCATCAAAGGCACCGCTCCCAATGCCCCTCTCCCCAAGAAGAGTTATTACTTGATGAGAATACTCAAAGATAGGAACCTTTGCGTTTTCTCCTCTTTCAGTCCACTATCATTTCTGTCTTAGTACATCTCCACATGCCTCATTGTCTAAGACAAACTACGGACACCATTCTAAATTTGTTCTTCCTTAGAAATAACATGCCATTAGTTGTAAAACCTTGTCAGTGTTAGTGCCTTACACTCCCATAGTTCCCCTGCCTCTCTTATCTATAACAGTCATGAGCCAGCATCATTTGTCTAGAAGGTCATATAATCATTGCTTAATTGATTCCATTTAATGACTGGACTAACATATTGGAGCACATCTCCACTGAATCATGATCTCTTTTTTGAAAAATCTTCATTATTTGACAGTCTAAAGTGTTCAAGATATTTAGCTTGATCTTTTGTGGTTTAGGACTTTCCTGGTTCTTTAGCTTCTTCCTCACTGACCCACCTATTCTAACACTTCGAAAGTCACACACTATTAGTAGTGGTTTGCCTGATGTTGTGGGAAAATCTGTCTAAAGTCACTGAGTATGTTAGTAACTTGTAATTTCTTTATGCACTATATTGTTAGTTAAATAAATGAATGAACATATGGGCTTCTTGTTCTATATTGGTGGTGGAGGATGGTATGAAGTATATCCACCTGCTCACTCTTCCTTCCTCAAAGCAGCAAACACATACAACAGGTTATATTGTGCATTCCTGGACGACTCACATTTAGATGGAAGATCCGATCCTGTCTTCATTCTGTAGAACCCCCATGTTCATTCTCTAACAGCCACTTCACTTCTGCCCCTCTGAGGGCTTTATCAAGATGCATATGGGGATCCCTTGTCTTCATTTTTGCTCCTGCAGTTCTTTTAGACAGGAACAATTCTGGGTCTTATAGTTTGTGGGTTGGTAACCTCAACCCTTCATTTGAGGCCCTATCTATCTTTGAGATCCCTCTCCCCACTGTTGGGCATTTTGTCTAATCACACTTCATTGAGTCTTAGGACTCTCTTACATACCAGGTCTCTGGAACTTCTAGAGAGTCCCTCCCCTCCCACTGCCAAAAGCTGCCATATCCACTCATTCTCCTGGCCCTCTGAGCTTCTCTCCTACCCATCCTCCATACCTGATCCTGTTCCCCTTCCCCCCCCTCTCTCCCATTAAGGTATCTCCCTCCCTTTGCCTCCCCTGATTATTTTGTTCCTCTTTCTAAGTGGGATTGAAACATCTTCACTTGAGCCTTCCTTCTTGTTATACTTCTTACAATCTGTGGGTTATATCTTGGGTGCTCTGTACTTTTTGGCTAATATCCACTTATCAGTGAATACATACCATTTCCAGGGAATGCATTTCATTTTGGGTCTGGGTTACCTCACTAAAGATGATATTTTCTAGTTCCACCCATTTGTCTGCAAAATTCATGATGCCCTCATTTATAATACCTGAATAGTACTCCATTACAAAAATGAACCACATTTTCTGTACCCATTAGTGGGTTGAGGGATGTCAGGTTGTTTCCAGCTTCTGACTTTTACAAGTAAGGCTTCTATGAACATCACCATATCACAAGTGTCTTTGTGGTATGGGCATCTTTTGGGTATATGTCCAGAAGTAATATAACTGGGTCTTCAGGTAGAATTATTTCCATTTTTCTGAGGAACCACCAGATTGATTTCCAGAATGGTTGTACCACTTTGCAATCTTACAAGCAAAGGAGGAGTCTTCTTCTTTCTCCACATCCTTTCCAGCATCTTCTGGCATTGATGTTTTTTGATCTTAGCAATTCTGATTGGTGTAAGGTAGAATCTCAGGATCGTTTTAATTTGCATTTCCCTCATGACTAAGGACTTTGAATATTTCTTTAAGTGCTTCATGGCCATTTAAGATTTCTCTGTTGAGAATTCTCTATTTAGCTCTGTACCTTATTTTTTAATTGGATTACTTGGTTATTTGGATGTTAACTTCTTGTGTTCTTTATATATTTTGGGTATTAGACCTCTATCGGCTGTAGGGTCAGTGAAGATTTTTTTCCCAATCTGTAGGTTGCCAGTTTGTAACTTTTTAGCATATTTTTATCCCAAGTCCATTGCTAGAAACATAAGATGAATTCATTAAATATCAAAATTAAAAATAAATTAGGAAATTTTGCTCTAGTACCTGCTTTCTTCATTAAATATCATCTGTAATATTTCAGGATGTGAAACAGCAAGAAAAGAATAGAATATAACTAGTAGGGGCTATGGCATATATACAGCACAACATGCTGTACCCTTAACATTCTCAAGAAAATACCCACACTAGTCTCAAAATGAAGTGGAAGTTAGTGGAAGAGACTGAGTCCTTCCAGGAGTGCTAAGTGTAGGTTGTGTAACTTATCCTCAGACTTTTGTTCCCTGGATACAACAAGGTCACCTGCTTTATTCTATAACATATATCCAGCATAGGGCACTGTTTTGCTTCAAGTACTAAAACACTCAAGTCCACCAGCCATTAATTGAAACCTCTGAAGTCTGAAGCAAAATTAATGTTTCCTCCTATAAGCAAATCATGTCAAGCAAGGAAAAATGCGTGTGTGCATGCACGTTTGTGTGTGTGTGTGCATGCATGTTTGTGTGTGTGTCTGCATATGTGTGTGTGTGTTTGTCATCTATTTCAACCCCAAACCAATGAAGTATTAAACTATATTCTGAAAATAATTTAGTCACAGTGATTTCTAAATATTATATTGAATGAATTATATTTTCTCTTTTGTTTTTGCAATATTAAAACTCAGCTCATGTGAGCATACCAGCTCCTGACACCATTAATGATACTGTTCTTTACTTGCAGACAGGAACTTAGCATAATTGTCTCCCAAGAGACTTCATCCAGCAGCAAATGGAGTCAGATGCAGAGACCCATAGCCAAACATCACACAGAGTCCAGGGAGCCTTCCCACAGCGTGGGAAATAAAAGTGTGCAAGCCGTAGAGGTCAAGACACCATACGAAAAGCCACAGAGTCAACTAACCTGGGACCATGGCGGCTCACAGAGATGAGCATGGGATAACCAGAGAGCATGCAAGAGCTGGGCCTAGACCTTCTAAACAACGTGCTGCTTGGATTTCATGTGGGTCCCTTAAACAAATGGAGCAGGGGCTGTCTCAGTCTCTGTCATTGACATTGGATCCCCTTTCTCCTACCTGGACTTCCTGGTTGTGCCTCAGTGGGAGAGGATGTGCCTAGTCCTGGTGGAATTAGATTTCCCAGGGTTGAGTGGTACCCAAGAGGGGCTCCTCTTCTCTGAGAAGAAAGAGAGGAAGCAATGGGGGAACAGGATTTGTAAGGTTGAGACAGGGAAGACAGAAGGAAGGGGGCTGTGATAGAGATGTAAAGTAAATAAAGAATAAATAAAATATAAAAAGAAATATTAAATATTTAGAATAAACAAATATATTGTAAATCTTTGGGGCTTTAAATAAAACCATTTTTATAACTCTTGAAGTCATTTTTCAATAATAAAAATATTGAAAACCTGACAACATAGGATTATTAATAACTCAGATTCATTTAATTGGATTTGCTATACTCTCTGAAGTCAGATGTTTTAACTTTATTATTTACAGAAAGACATTTTCAACATTATATTGAAATCTATATGCTTATTAATGGAATATTTTAAAATAGTAGGTTTACTAAATTACTCTTTAAGTTGACATCATACATGGATTTGAAGTACACATGAATAATCTTTCTGGAGATGTTTCTATTAGTGAACAGAATAATTTTGCCCTTAAGAGAAATATTTGATATTCAGTTTTGCTGATAAAAATGCAGATTTCTTGCTTAGCAGTTCCAAAAATGACATAGATGCCTTAGATGATGTTTCTTCCACTACTAGTATTTTTTAAAATCAACTGTTAGCGTTTTCAACAGTCCATGATCGTCGTTAGTTGCCCAGTAGACTATTCATGCTCAGAAGAAAGCATGTTTTATAAGATTAAAGAGCAGAATCCTGAAACCAACACTTTTAAAAGTGACAAAAGAAATCTCCATACATACATTTGAACACAATGCATAGCAAACACACTAAAAGAAAAGATGCTATTGCCAAATGAAGCTACTTGGAATGAAGTAATTGCTCCTTCAGGGCAGAAAATCACGTTTCATCAGGAAGGCAAGAAAATTAGAGACAGTCAAGGGAAAAAATAAAGAACTGGAATTAAAAGGCCTCTATGATTAGTAGGAGAAAGGGAAACGGAGACATTTCATGAGAAATTAACCTGGAGGCTTTAAGGTTGTTCCTCATACTGAAATTTAGTCGTGCTGAATAGCCTTCGGATGATGGTTTTCCTCATAGCTGAAGGGGAAAGTTCAATTACTGGACCAATGGAATAGTGTGTTTTAGATCATTTTTGTGTAAAGATTGAGTTATACTGAAGGGGTTTGTCATACTCAGGATGAACGTCATGGAAATGAAATTCACGTGAAGGGACATTAACTTTACTATTTTCTCATTTGCCATAAAAGCCTTCTAAGTACAAGATTTGGGACAGCCTGTAACTTATTATGATTCGAGTAAAGAAAGGAGGAGCATCCTCATGGATTTAAAGGCAAGTTGTTTCTTTTAGTTTATGGTCTGGGAAAATTAAGGAAAAAATATTTTCAGTTCCCTCGTGTTTTTTTTAAGGTTAATTAGATACCACCAATTGGCTGTTCTAACTCATTTGTTTTTTAGATCCCACTATCCAATATCTTTTAATGAGTTTCTTTATGTCAACCCCATTTTCCCAGTCATTAACCATCCATGTGCTAATCAAACAATTATCTTGTCATTCACTTTAGAAGGTATTCTAAAATGCCCAGAGAAAGCCTTCCAGAAGAAAGGAAATAAAATAATATTCAGAACACAACATTATTTATTGAAAGCTTCACAAATAATTGCAGTCTATAAATAAAACTGGTGTAGGAAATGGTATTCTTTATATCAAAAGAGGTGTTTAAGAATTATTGATGCTTATTAAATGCTGGCATGTGTAGTTTTCTGAGATTTTGGAGACACTGATGAAGTGAATTGTAAGCATTTTCAAGAGAAGCATTTCCACAACTGCTAATATAATCCTTTAAGTCCTGATTAGCCAATAATCATCTTTATTAATAAATGAGATCATCATTCAACACCTTGTAAAAATTAGCCTGACAGGTTTTGCTCAGAGCATTTTTCATTATAAGGTACAAGGGATGACTCATACCCTGGAGATAGAGATTAAGAATTCATATCTACAAACTGAGTATATTAATTCCCAAAACCATTAGAAATTTCTCTGAAAAGGGAATTCACTTTGCTCCATCTGTATAATGGCACTTATATGTATTTTAAAGGGCTGACCATATGGTACTAGAAAAACCAACCAGTTAGTGTATTCTTTTTTGGTGGGAAAAAATATTGCTCCTGTTCCCAAGAATACCTTAGTTGCTTATATTGTGTGTATGTATGTGTGTGAGAGTGTGTGTGTGCATGTGAGGGGAACCTGCGTGCGTGCATTCATGTGTGTGTGTGTGTGTGTGTGTGTGTGTGTGAGCTTGCGCACATGAGTGTGGATGTGCGTGTGTATACATGTATATATACATAAATACATACAAACACACACATATGTATGTCTATATGTTACATATGACATTATAAGGACAACATATAATTGTGACTGGCTTACAGGTTCAGAGGTTCAATCCATTATCATCAAGGCAGCAGCATAGCATTGTCCAGGCAGGTATGGTAAAGGAGGATCTGAGAGTTCTATATCTTCATCTGAAGGCCACTATGAGAAGACTGGCTTCCAGTCAGCTAGGATAAGGTTCTTAAAGCCCATACCCATAATCAGCTGGTTCCTGCAACAAGGCCATGCCACAACTCCTAATAGTTCCACTCCCTGGTCCAAACATATTCAAACCACCACAATAGGTATTATTTGAACCTAGTACCCATTTCCACATTCACGTTTACCATAAACATCTCAAACTCACAATTTTCAAAAAGAACTCATAATTGTATTATTCCTACCACATTTGTGTTACTTTTTAGATCTCTGGTCCCATCAAGGAAATGTTCGTTCATTAAGCTTTCAAAAACACTTCCATTCATACAATGATTTAAGAAATAATAATGAAAAAGAATAATTTAATAAACTCTATAAATTAAATTTTAGACATTTTTTCTTTACACCTTAGTTTATCCAGCCACTATCTGTTTTTTTCTTCTCGTGGAATCAAAATAACTCCACCCATGACTTGTTCTGGGTGAGGAGAGTCCTGGTGAACCCACTGTTTGGTTAGCAGGGACAGAGATTACTGAAGGGGACCAAAGCTCTCTGTTCTACATAGCACTGGAAAATATAAACAGGGGAGATGGGGCTTTCTGTAGTTTATCCTTCTCCCTATATCACTGCTTGACAAGGTGACTTACAGAAGCTACTTGAGCAAGAAAGGTTGACTTTGGCTCATGGATTCAGAATTTTAGTACACAATAGCAAGCAAGTCATGATGGTGGAACTCAATCCATAGGGGTGATAGAGTGTAGCATAAGGTCTCCACATCACAATGGCTCTGAAGATAGAAGTGGCAAATCAGTATCAACAACAGGTATTATCTTCAGAGGTTGCTCCCAGTAACCTACTTCCATCTCCTGGGGCCCCAGAGCCTTAACAATAACATGACATATTTGGAACTGAGGGTTTAAAAGATGAACCTGTGGCCAACATTTCAAACAGTAGCACTCATTAATGTTAGAAATACAAACTATTCCCATTTAGGGGACTATTATCCAAACCAACTACTCCCTTAGGGATATCAGCTCTTGAATTCAGTTCAGCAGAGTTCCTGTTGCAGGTTCTGCCTTATTTCTAAGTCTATCCCTCCCATCCCTCACTATACTGACCCCAGATCACATGCTCTGAATTTTATTTTATTGTTTAAAGACATTGGTATACAAGAAACTTAAGAAGCAGGAAGACCAAAAGGTGGACATTTCATTCCTTCTTAAAAGGGGGAACCAAATACCTACAGAAGGAGTGGCAGAGATTAACTATGGAGCAGAGACTGAAGGAAGGACAAGCCAACCTAAATATAGCTATCTCCTGAGAGGCTCTGACAATACCTGACTAAAACAGATGTAGAGGCTCACAGTCATTCATTGAACTGAGTACATGGTCCCCAATGAAGGAGTTAGAGAAAGGATCTATGGAGCTGAAGGGTTTGCAGCCCCTTAGGATGAACAACAATATGAACTAACTAGTACCCTCAGAGTTTCCAGGGACCCAACCACCAATCAAGGACTATACATGGTGGGACTGAATGTTCTGGCAGCATGTGTATAGTAGAGGATTGCAAATTCGATCATCAACAGGAGGAGAGGCCCTTGGCCTTGTGAAGGTTTTGTGCCCCAGTGTTGGAATGCCAGGACCAATAAGTAGGAGAGGGTGGGGTGGCAGGCATGGGGAGGGGGGAGGTAACAGGGGTTTGTTCTTGTTGTTTTTGTTTGTTTGTTTGTTTGTTTTTTGGAGGGGAAACTGGAAAAGGAGAAACTTGTCAAAACATTTCCCTGTTTATACTTTTGATTACCTCAAATTAGAATCATAAACACACACACACAAAAATATTCACTACAAAAAAATCAGCCAATAACAATGGTTGAAACTTTGTACGTTAATTATTTAGAATAATACACAAAATGTTACTTAGAATGGAGATTGTAGACATGAAGGGCTCAAAGCAACCAAAAAATATACACAAGAGTAAAAGAGAATTAGTGTGTATGGAAATGCAAATTAAATAACAGCCCAGTCCCACTTCACATTGTTATAATCCCTACTTGCTATTAAAATATATAAAATATTGGCCCCAGTGATGACTAAGAATAATGCAAAGAGCCATAGAAACGCTTATACCAATGTCTTTATTTTTTTAATTAGATATTTTCTTTATTTACATGTAAATTTCTCCTTTCCCAGGTTCCCCTCCAAAAAACAAACAAACAAAACAAGAACAAACCCCTTTTGCCTCCCCCCTCCCCATGCCTGCCACCCTACCCTCTCCCACTATTGGCCCTGGCATTCCCCTACACTGGAGCACAGAACCTTCACAAGGCCGAGGTCCTTTCCTCCTATTGATGATCGAATTTGCGAGTACAGGGTCCCCAATGAAGGAGTTAGAGAAAGGTTCTATGGAGCTGAAGGGTTTGCAGCCCCTTAGGACGAACAACAATTACTAACTAGTACCCTCAGAGCTCCCAGGGACCCAACCACCAATCAAGGACTATACATGGTGGGACTGAATGTTCTGGCAGCATGTGTGTACTGAATATTTTAATGTCTGTTTTATATATAAAACTTTAAGGTGAATGACTTTATATGTTTGTTATTATTTGATGCTTTGCATTTTTATGGTAAATAATAATTTTTAGAATTAAGTTTATAACTTGAAAGATGAATAATTCTCTTCATTTAATAATTGCTAAACTTGGATATATAATCCAGAAACCTCAAAAGGTCATAATTTTTAATAAAAAGCTAAGAATAAAATTGTATTTATGAATGTATGAGTTATATATGTTTGTCTTTCATTGGCTTGATTTATAATAATGTATTTAATAATATATATAATATATATGCATATATAATTCTAATATATGGGCATATATAGTTCTAATAATATATATGCATGTGTGTTTGTGGTATGTATCTATCAATTATATTTCCTATAAATCACCCTTGATTAAAAGATTTTTTTTCACCTTTTAAAAAAAATAACAATAGATGCTACTGTCTCACAGCAGACATTTTAGTCCTCTTGTTCTTACAATGTTTGCATCCCTTCTTCCATGGTGTTCCATGAACTTAATGGGGAGAGGCTGTTGTATATGCATCATTTTAGGTTGAGTACCCCACGTGCATCTCTGCTAATGGTCTTCATCTACACTAAAGAATAATGTCTTTGATGAGTAGTGAGATCTCCTACTCACCTTTTCATGAGTAATGTGGGTATAAGAATAAGTGTTTAGAATAAAATTGGGAGATATATTTGTTTAGGAAAGTAGAAGCTTTAGGTTCCTCTCCAGGCTCACCATTTCTACAGCCATTGGGACACATCTAGAATTTGAGTTCTAGGTATAATCATCTCCTGATAAGCAGTGCTTATGTCCAATGAGACAGCTACAGGTTACCCCCAAGACGCTAGTGACACTACTGCAGCACTGGCAGTGATATAAATATAAAATTAAGGAACAAAAAGTCAAAATGTGAAAGGGAGTCAGGAGACATGGGGAGGTTGGAGGAGGAGGAATAAAAATAGTGTAAATAAAGCACTTACTTATGAAATTCTCAACATTAATTCAAAGATAAAAGACATTACAATGAAGTGATTCTATAAAATTAAACACCAAGCATCATTTGAAAATAGTACTGGTGAAATAATAAGTTGAGAAAGAAGAATGCTTGTGAGTTTGTCAAGTCAAGAAATAGTTCACACTGTATATTTTATTTCTATATTTCTGAGCAAGTCCTGACCATGAGGAACAGGTCTGTCAGTGGAAGGAAACTGAATAAAATTCCAGTGACCTCCAGTAGCATTTAATGACCATCAAATACTGACAGTGTTCATTTCATTTTCTCTTAATTACATCCCCCAGCCTTCCTGGGTCGTGGAAGGAATTCTAATAATAGTTGGTGCTCACACATTGATTTGATGCACACATGTGGCAGCTTTTAATACAAGTTTCATTAAATTTCTGTGTCATTTTGTACTTTATGTGAACTTGTCATCATTCATTTGAATCTTCCCAAATAATGAAGTACTCTGAACCCACATGTTTTCTCTGAAAAATCTTTTACCCCATTATAAACACTGAAAAGTTACTTCTACTGGGAATGAAAAGTTATATTTATTTTAATTTTTTCATTTGTCCTGCCAAGTAGAATATTAAAAATTTGCACATTATATATAAAACAAATTTTAGAAGACTCAGGGGAATCTAAGACAGATGAACCAGGAAGAGCAGTACCCTAGTAGTCATGGCGCTGGCATTCTCGGATTTCCTTTTTCCTATAGATATCACTTTCCTTTCTTCTGATGGTATCACTAACCAAGCTAAAGCGTTTTCATTATTTAAGTATTAATCATAACAGACAATAAATACCCACATTAAAGAACTGATAAAAAGCTGCCTTGTTATGAGAGAAGTCTTTAAGAAACACTGCTCCATTTCTGCAAAAAAAGAAATCTATATATCATGTAAAAATACTACATGTATGTACAAAATAAAATTTCCAAAATATATGTACAAAATAAAAATAATATGCTAAGAAAACAGTTCTATATGAATATGAACTAAACATATTATGAAACAAAATATAAAGCAGAATGAAACATCATTACAAAGTAATTAAAACTGTCAATTATAGTGCAGCTTCCTAACATTCCTATTTTAACTACTGATACTATGATAGAGCAAGTCATCAAGACTGTAGTAGATTTTTGAACACCACTCACATACCCTGTGTAACTGGCTTTTTAAAACTATGCCACATAAACCACAAATCTAGTCTCTTCTTGGTTGGGTACCGAAAACAAGGCTCATCCTTTACTTGGTTCTAAACCACTGAAATTATGAAATGAGACCAAACTGGAAATCAGTAACACAAAAATACTTTGAGAGTCTCTAAACAGCTGGAAACTGTATACTTATAAATAATCTGTGGATCAAAGAACACTCTGGGGAAATTAAAATTTTCTTTGGACTTAATGGAAATGAAAATTCAACACAGTGATATTGGTGGAGTAGCATTAAAGCAACACAAGATGAAAATACTTTCATGCACACAACACAAAGTATACACTTTAGCAAAAGGGAAATGGCTAAAATCAATAACCTAAGATGCCACCTCAAGGGAAATAGCCTGTAGTGAGCAAGAGGGATAAACTTATAAAGACTGTGCCAGAAATCAATGACATCTAGATCAGGAAAATCATAGGTAATAATCATGAAGTGACACGGAAAAAAGCTAGCAAAACTAATAGCAAAAGTGACAAAGGAGAAGAGAAGAATAGTGGAATATTATGAGCAAGATTAAGGCCACTGCTACAAACTTTAAAACTATAAATAAGCTAACATAGAATATTCTAAACCAGTACCTTGCCCGAGGAGACAACTCTGATGTCATGACCATGCATTGGGAAACACATGGTTCACAATTTATTAAAAATAAAATTAATCATTTGGACAACACTAAAATACAAAGGAGATTGAATCACTTGAAAACTCAGTACCAGAGAATATCTAGATCTATGTTGTCACAGGAGAATTGGTCAAAGTTTTGGAATACTAACCCACATTCTACATGATATGTTGCAGAAGACAATGAATAAGGAAATAACTTTCATCTTATTCTCCTAAACTCATTTTATATCAAAAGCTGACAAAAATTACCAATTTGAATACTAAAGACTATCACCTCCTGTAAAGATTTGTATAAATTCTTCAAATAATAAAAATATACAAATTAGTGATATATCAATTGATTATCATTATATATCACTGATATACAAGTCAAAGGACAAAAAAATTCCATGGTTTGATCAACTTAGGAAAAAAGAATCCATTGATAGAAATGTATTATCTATGCATAATAAAACTACAAATAGAAACTGTAGAGATCGCTCAGAGGCTAAAAGCACTGATTGTTCCTGCAGAAGATCTAGGTTGAGTACTCAGAATTCATGTGATGGCTCAAAACCACTTATAATCCAGTTCTAAAGGATGTTTGGGCATGTGCTTCCATGGACACATATGCAGGTGTGCAGACAAACACACACACACACACACACACACACACACACACACATACACATTAAAAATAAGATAAATATACATTTTTTTAATTCTAGAATATTCAGTTCATACTACAGGCAGCATTCACACAGTTTATGTCAAAAGAGATGAACTACACAGAGCCTTAAAGAATTATTCAGGGGAAAGGAAAATGTTTGATATCTCCATTGTGGTGATGGTTTCATAGAGAATACATATGTCAACATTCTTCAAGTTGTGCAATTTAAATATCTGTCAAGTACGCGACATAAATTATAGCTGCAATACAGGAGAATAATAAAACTTCACCTGACATGTAGTTAGCTCACTGAAGCAAATTATGGTTTCATTCTGTTACCTTTCAAGTATTTGAGTGAGACTAGCTCATAAGGCTGTTTTAAGCACAAGATTATTTCTTCATGTAATAGATTCCTTTGGGCATAATTTTATAACATGTACTGCTACTTAGTGTTCTAATATTGTCAGTTGTGCCTCATAGACGTATTGTAGCTTTACTAAAATAAAATACCTGAATTAAAACTATTAG
>JADRCD010238216.1:0-15415 GCA_019843815.1 Montemys delectorum
CTCTCTCTCTCTTTCTCTCTCATCTCCTCTCTTTCTCTCTGCTTAGAGGAGGGGTCTGAGTGAAGGCACACTGTATCAGTAGACAATGATTAAGCGAAAATCTCAATGACAGATGTGGGACATCTTTCTCTGACCTATTGGTCAATGGGGATCCAGAGGCCTCTCCAACAACACAGCCTAGTGCCATTGATGGCTCTGACTTGCCCATTGTAACTAGATGATAAGATCTCACTCCTGAAAAACAAAACAAAACAAAACAAAACAAAACAAAACATTCCGCATCCTCTATGCATTTAGTGCATAGAGAAATCACCCTGGAGCAGACTTGGAAACCTCTTCCCTGCTGGGTAACTTTCATAATGCCAAAAGACACTAGGCAGGCCACTTGGGGAGCAAAGTCATCAACGGTCTCATCCAATGGTAAATCCTGCAGGTACAACCCTGACCTGCCAGGCAAGACGTGACCACAGATGTAATCACAGCATGACTGCTATTGGGGAAAATCAATTGTTTTTCGATTAGACTTGAAGCCTATTTCACAGGACAGAATACATGACAGCTACCATAAACCTGATCAAAAACCAATAGCTGTGGCTGGAGAGATGGCTCAATGTTTAAGAGTACTGGCCGCTTTTCCAGGGGACTGGGGTTGGATTCCCAAAACACACAAAAATGTTCATGGGAACAAAATTCTAGTTCTCATGGATCCAACACCCTCTTCTACATAGACACCAGGCATCACACACAGGGAGCAGACATACACACAGGAGAACATCCATATACAAAGTAAAAAAAAAAATTTATTATGGCTCAGGTCATAGGGTCCAGGAGTACAAACCTACTACTACTATTACTACTACTACTACTACCACTACTACTACCACTACTACTACCACTACTACTACCACTACTACTACTAGTAGTAGTAGAAGACTACTACTAGTACAATGACGACGACGACAACTTTGCTAAACAGGCATGATGTTAATCTGCCTTTCTAAAAAGCCCGATAAGTTAGTCATGCACTGAACCTTGGAGATTTCTATTTGCAGTGGCAGCCATCAGTGCAGAGACTCACAAGTACTCAGAGTGCTAAGAATACGTGGATGTTCCATCCTAAATAAGATACCTGTGTTATCCCCCCAAATCTCAGAGAGCATGAAGAAGAGGGAGCTGAAAGAGCGTCCACACCAGAGAACATGGAGAGGTGCCGTGCGAGGCTGTGTTCTCCATGTGACAAGGTTATGGTTTGCAGTAGCTAACTTTCCCCCTAAACAAGACCTGCATAACATCACACAGGTCAATATTCCAATATGGGTAGGTGAGGATCTCATGAAGTTTCGTCCCTAGCTGAGGTGCTTTTAGTATTGTGGATGTGGGGAGGAGGAAGCCATTTTTCTGTGGCTCTATGGCCACTGATGTGCTGCACATGTTCATGTAGTACCTGCTGCACTAATTAGACTGGTCAGATTATAATAAAAAGGAAAGAAGACATGAAAGTGTGGTGGGCATATGCTGGGGAAAGGTCTGGGGAAGTTGGAGTAGACATGGTTAAAATACATTCTACATATGCTTGAAATTATTGAAGAATAAACAAAAGTACTATATTTTTAAAAACTGTTCAAAAGTAAGCATCTGGTACAGAATCTAAAGTTCTGCTGCCTGCCTGGGAATTGTGAGCTAATTAACCTGTCTCCTTGTCCCTAATACTCACACCACCAACTGTACAAGGTAAGTTGGAGGACTATTGAGATCTTCACTGAAGTTCCTAGAGACACATGGTACATACCTACAGCCTTACTGGTGAGCTACCATGTTCAAACCCATGCATATCAAAGGCAGAATCAACCCAAGTGCCAAAGAGAGAGCGAGAGAGCGCCCACCTGCTGGTAGTACTTCTTCATCTCTGACATTTTGTCACACAGCATACCCACAATTTTCCAAGACTCCTCTTTAAGTCGCTCCTCGAACTTCAGTTGAACCAAATCTTTGAGGAACCCAAAATCCACATGAAGTGATGTAATAATCTACCAAATAAAAAGCATTGGTTAGTGTGGAGAGTGGGGCCCTGGATGCCAGTATTCCAGCACATTCCTTGGTTCCGGCTATTTGACCTGGTGTCCTGCTTTTCTTTGAAGATTATTTCTCAGATACGGTATATTGAAAAAAATCCATTAATTCTCTCTCGTTGTGTCTAGGTTTTCAAAGTAATGTCTAATTTGAAAACTAAGATATGCCAGTGGGGTGCTAGGGTTTGAGTGTGGCCTGTCCCTTCCAAAACTTTCATGGGCGTTTGATCTCCATCACGAGACTCTAAGACAGTGAAACCTCAGTGCAACTACGTGTTTACAGGTGGGACTATGGAGATGTGATTGGGATTAGATAAAATCCTGGGGCAGAAGAGAGGGAGGTGGGAAGGAGGAACCAGAAGAGGAGGCGAGGGCAGGCAAGCCAGTGCTTGTAAACTGTGTCTCAAAGGCTCCCAAAGCTTCCCACGCCACAGCCATCTAAGTCCTCCTGACTAAAACTTAGTATGACCACACCTAGCTATCAAGAAAGAAATTGCTAAAGATACTGCTGGAAAATATGTCTTTCTAAAAACAGATGATAAATTGACAAGCCTGTAGCTAGGGGACATCTTCAAAAGCCCTTAGCAGTGAGAACCAGCACAGTCTCTCTCAGCAGGGCTGCTTGGTAATGCCCTCCAAGGTGACTCATGTATGTATGCTCTGACTCACAAATTCCCTTTTAAGAATTTACACTGCAGATTTCCTGGTGATTGAGGATATGCAGGATTATTCGTCACAGTAGAAGATTAGAAACTGTCCATCACTGCAGGGATAGTGAAATACGTGCTGTACATTTTGTGACAGAGTTGTGAAATAAACAAGACACAGTATATGAGATCCAGGGCATGCTGGACAAGCACTCTCAAACTAGGCTCACCTTGTACGTGCCAGACTTCTGCCACACTATGCTCATGCTAGGCAAGCACTCTGCCACACTATGCTCACCTTGCATGTGCTGGGCAAGCACTCCCACACTAAGCTTACCTTTTATGTGTTGGAGAAACACTCTCACACAATGCTCCCTTCCCACTTTTTCTTTGTTTTTCTTTTTGTTTTGAATTCAATTTTTGACATAGTATTTCACAAAGTTGCCCAGGCTGGCCGTAAACAAGTGACTCCCCTGTCTCAGTTTCCTGATTAGCTGGGATCCCAGGCATGTATTGCAATATTCAACTATGTAGAAGATCTTTATATATAGATATAGAATGATCTCCAAATAGATAAAAAATAAAATTAAGGCACCTAAGACTATTTATAATAGTATGCCAATTCATATGGTGGTTTTAATAACTCAACATCTTTTTTTTAAAAAAGAGATTTATTTATTATTGTAAATAAGTACACTGTTGCTGTCTTCAGACACACCAGAAGAGGGCATCAGATCTCATTAGAGGTGGTTGTGAGCCACCGTGTGATTGCTGGGATTTGATCTCAGGACCTTTGGAAGAGCAATCAGTGCTCTTACCTGCTGAACCTTCTCACCAGCCCCCATAACTCAATATCTTATACTATGAAATTCTCTACTCTTTTTCAGTCTCCAAAGATTCAAGGGAAATGATATGATTTGACAAAACTATACCAGTAGAAAGTTATTTAGTGTCTCATTGTCTACATTTATTTATATGTAAAATACTCTCCACTTTTCTTAGTATATTTTAATTAGAAAATATTCACAGCTATCAAAATAATATAAATCCCACATATATGAGCAGACCCACATATGCAAGTAAGACACAAATATGACAAATATAGATTATGGCTTCCATCAATTAAAAAGTACAACTGGAGCAGTGGCTCATTGGTAAGGGGCACTCATTGTTCTCATAGAGTCTGGGTTCAGTTCCCAGCATCCACAGGGCGTCACACAAACATTAGTAACTCCAGTTTTAGGGGATTTGACCTCAGACATACAGCTTGTCCACAGACATACATGCAGACAAAACATACACAGAATTCAAATAATTTTTTAAAATTTAAAAGAAATACAACTGTCATCCTGTTCAGTTTCCCAAAGATCTTCATAGTTTGAAACTGTCAATTATTTCAGTTTTGTCAATAAGGGAGTATGAGAATACATGTCTAGGGTGCTGTTCAATGATAGTGCTTCAGCACATCCTTGAAGCACTGAGCTTGATCTCAGTCCTAGTACGGCAACCCTTCCCCCTTCCACACACACAAAATTGCCCCCTCCATAAAGGCAAATAGTACACAAAGCCATCTTTGAAGTCACACCAGACTTACACGCATTAACTTTTCTGTGGATTGAGTCAAATCTTTCAGTGGAAAAACTTCACTGCAGTCTGTCTGAGTAGCATGGTCTGAGGTGAAGAAGCCAACTTTTAAATCATCTGAAATAGTAAGTCTGAAAAGAGAAGAGAGGTCTTGAAGTTCCTTAGAAAAGGGCAAGCGTGCGTATTTGGAGGTATGTTTGTTATATTCATAATAACACTCTATAAAAAGTCATGAAATAAAAACTGGAATATCTGGTCATGCATGAGTTGGAGATTTAGCCTTGCTACCAGAGTCCCTGCACTGTGGTGCCCTTCTCTCTGTGTTTTTTTCCCCACCCCCACTTTTTTGGCATATGATGTACTTACATCTATTACCTTAATACCTTACCCTGTGTTATTGATGAAGATGATTGTAATTTATATCTAACAGAAGTACATGAAGACAGAGATTCTCCTGGTATGATCTGAGAACCTTTGGGGTTCCAGAACACTCTGTAGGATAATCCACAAGAGGAAAATTATTCATAACATAGGGGATTTGTCATTCTCTCCTAGAAGTTCACTGGCCTGTGCCAGTCCCTCTAAGCTGAGTGCCTGATAGAATGCAGAAGCAGCTGAGATGAATCAGCTGCCTGCCTTTAAGCCAGGCATAAAAAAGATTTGCCAAGTTGAAAACACTGACACTTTTCACCTTTAAAAGTTTGAGTTCTGAAAAATATGGTTATGATTTCTCTAAAGTTTGTTATTTATATTAACACATGATTTTTATCACTGTGCCAAATGAGCTATTATAAATATTTATTTAATTTCTACTTTATAATTTTACTATGATCACTATCAATAGATACAATGAGTGTAAACCAAAGTTCTCTGAGGTTATCAATACTTTGAAGAAATTCTAACAGGCCCTAAAGCCAGAAGGTTTGCCTTGCTTCAGATAATCCCAGCCTGTAACTGTCAAACTCTACTCTGAAATGTTGGCAGAGGCCAAGCACCAGCCTCTGCACATCCTTCCCATGGATCTTAAGCCCGAGCATCTTAAATGGTTAATAAGGAAGCTCACTTCTGGACATACTCACCACTCTGATCAATCTTATCACCCCCCCTTTATTTCCAAAATATCGGCTGGGGGGTATGGAGGGAAGGAGGGGAGGAGGGAAGGAGAAAGGGAGGAAGGAAGGAGGGAGGGAAAGAAAGAAGGAAGGGAGGGAAGAAGGAAGGGAGGAAGAAGGAAGGGGGAAGGAAGGAAAGAAGAAAGGGAGGAAGGAAGGAAGGAAGGGAGGAAGGAGGGAAGGAAAAAGGAAGGAAAGAAGGAAGGAAAGAAGGAAGGAAGGGAGGGAGGAAGAAGGAAGGGGGAAGGAAGGGAGGAAGGAAGGGAGGGAGGAAGGAGGGAAGGAAAAAGGAAGGAAAGAAGGAAGGAAGGGAGGAAAGAAGGAAGAAAGGATGCAGGCAAGTGAGCCAAGAAAATCCAATAGAAATAGAACCTCTGATGCAAAGTGTACACATTTCCCTTACTTGTCCTCTGAGGAACAGCAGTGGAAACCCTTGTTTAGTGGCAGAGCAGTAGATGCTCAAGAACTCAGTAGTTCTGAAACCTTCCATACCCCTGCTCTTCCTGTATTATCACATAATACGTATCTCCTGTTAGCAGTTTTCTGTCAACCACAGTGAACACATCCTAATTAACACTGTAACCACATGACTTCAGGGAAATTACTTAACCTTTTCTTGCCTCAATTTCCTCTTGTATTATTACTTTTAAAATGTTATGTGTAAGTGTGTTTTGCCTTCACCTATGTCTGTTTACCACGTGAGTGCTTGGTGCTGGAAGAGGCTGGAAGAGGCTGGAAGAGGCTGGAAGAGGCTGGAAGAGGCTGTGTTGGATGCCCTGGAACTGCACTTGCAGTTGTGAGCCTTCATGTGGGTGTTGGCAATCAAACTCAACCCTCTTAACTGCTGAGCCATCACTTCTCCAGCATGCCCCAGTTTCTTCTTACGGATAACCAAAGGATCCTTGATTGACTTGAGTGTATTAATCTTAGAATCACTTTGGTGTGGTGCTTGATGTACATACAGTAAGCCCTCAAGGAACATTGTCAGTATTCATGCAGAAGGGAGTTACTACACTGCTGCTACAGTAAGGTTTTTTCTTCCCTTCCCTTCCCTTCCCTTCCCTTCCCTTCCCTTCCCTTCCCTTCCCTTCCCTTCCCTTCCCTTTTCTTCCCTTCCCCTCTCCTCCCCACCCCTCCCTTCTCCTCCCCTCCCTTTTTCCCCTTCTGTCTTAGGGTTTTACTGCTGTGAAAAGATACCATGACCAAAGCAACTCCTATAAAAGACAACATTTAACTGGGGCTGGCTTATGGGTTTAGAGGTTCAGTCCATTTTCATCAAGGTGGGAGCAGCGTCCAGGCAGGCATGGTGCAGGAGAAGCTGAGAGTTCTACATCTTGTTCCAAAGACAGTCACAAGACTGTCTCCCACATGGCTAAGAGGAGGGTCTTAAAGCTTACCCCCACAATGACAAACCTCCTCCAACAAGGTCATACCTCCTAATAGTGCCACTTCCTGAGCCAAGCATATTCAATTTTCCCCTCCTTCCTCTCCTATCTTCCCCATCCCATCTCGTCCCCTTCCCCTTTCCTTGTTTTTTTTCCCTTCCCTTCTCATCTCTTTTTATCTTTTTCCTTCCCCTCTCTTTCTTTCCTTTCTTCCTCCCTTCCTTCTTCCCTTCCTTCCTCCCTTTCTCACTTCCTTCCTTCCTCCCTCCCTCCCTCCCTTCCTCCCTCTCTCCCTTTGTTCCTTCCTTCCTTCCTCCCTTTCTCCCTTCCTCCCTTTCTCCCTTCCTCCCTCCCTCCCTTCCTTCCTTTCTTCAGAAAGGGTCTCTCTACTGTGTAGCTCTGTATGTCCTAGTATTCACTATGTAGACAACAGTGGCCTCTAATTTGCAAAGATTCACTTGCCTCTGCCCTTCAAGTACTGGGATTAAAGGCATGTACCACTACATGTGGCTGATAGGTCTTCAAATATAATTTGCTTATTGTATTTGAAGCAAAGTGTAGAAGCTCTGTAGTATTTAATTATGAAAAGCTAATTTGAAACTTAAAATTTAATACTTAAAGTAATGACTTTCAATGAATCTCCCTAAATTCTCAATTATGTTTCCAGGCACATCAATAGTATGATGACAAACGTTGTCTTCAGCATGATCTAGGCAGAAATGTGGCATCTGATTTTAATTAAAATATCTGACTTTTTTCCCAGAAGAAACTGTGTTTTGGATTTAGTTTAATTCACTTTAGGAGCTTGTGTGTTTTTCTCACTGACATGGTATTCTGGAATTCTCCATAGGGCTCCAGCATCCCTGAATATTCCTTTAGGAGAAGCCAAGGAAGAGAAGTCTTTCTACAGGCCCTTGCTAGATTAGGTTTCCACAGCAGTCTTAAAGAATGAGATAACATCTCACTACCAAGAAACAATCCTGTTCCTTATATAAAAATGGCAGCCGGGATGAAGAGATGCTTGGTAGATAAAAATACTTGATGGTCTTGCAGAGGGAGGTTCCTGACCTGGGTCCCAGCCCCCACACAGCTACTAACAATCATTAGTAGCTTCAGTTCCAGGGGAGTTGGCTCCATCAGCTGACCTTCTTAATCACCAGGCACATACACAGTCTACTTAAATGCAGGTTAAAACACTCCTACACCTAATAAAAGTAATAACTCAATCTTTAAAACACATCGTGGCTCCCAACCCCTGACATGTTCTCCTTGAGTGGAGCTCACTGTGTGTGTAGATATCTACGATGGGTCTTTCGTGTTACCTCTGTGGGAACTGGGACTGGGATAGGAAGCTCAGTACAGATAAAAATGAGGTTCTGGATGCTGCCTTTGGACAGAGTCACTTGTTTCTGCCCTTGGCATGTTATGTTGCCAGGAAGGATCATGAAGGAGTAAGAGGAAGACTTGTCAGTGTCTGAGTAGGGTGAGGTCTCAAACAATTCCGGACAAGCACTTGACCCAGAAAGACCAATGGGTGCGGTGGCACACACCTGTAATGCCAGTACTGGATACTGAACTATGGGCATTGCTCACTTGAGGCCAACCAGGATTGAATATTCTCATTAAGACCAATTTACCTTGATCAGCTGAAATAATTATCAATATTTAAGGCTCTGCTCCCTATGAACTCTATAGCCAACTCTGAAAATAATTTGTTTAAAAGACTCACAAATTATAATGATCATGTAAAATAAGTAGAATATTATACATTAGACAACCACAATTAAGCATATTTTAAATGCTTTACAAAAATGAGGAGAAAAGCAACTTTTAGCAATGATAACAGAATTTCAGGAAAATGTTTTTACTTCAAAGATGACAGCTATTGATGACATTGTTTTTCAGAGAAAATTGTATTTTAGAAATTCAAAAGTTCTCTCATGATATCTTTGAGACTACTTTAAGATATAAAACAAAGGTCAGAACATTTTTAAATGTGTACTCACAAATATAGATAACCCTGTAACGTTTTCCTAACCATACCATAAATGTCTACACCTTTCTTCACTTTAGTAATTTCAAAACACATTTATTTACCTGTTTATATATGTGTGTATATGTATATACACATACACACATGCCAGAATCCACATGTCAAGGACAGCGAGCAACATGCAGGAGTTGGTTCTCTCCTTCTACCATATAGGTCCTGAGGATTGAACTCAGGTTATCAGGATTGGTGGTAAATGCCTTAACCTGCTAAGCTATCTCTCCTGCCCTAAACATGTATGCAGGTATGTATGTATGTATGTATGTATGTATGTATGTTTGATGTTTGTTTTTTCTTGAGACAGGGTTTCTCTGTAGTTCTGGCTGTCCTGGAACTTGCTCTGTAGACCAAGCTGGCCTTGAACTCAGAAATCCACCTGCCTCTGTCTCCTGAGTGCTGGGATTAAAGGAGTGCACCACCACTGCCCAGCTTCTAAACTATTATTATTTTTTAATCAGGACACATTTTCATTGTCTCCTGGAGTAGAAATCTATACTCTGTATATACCTTCCTATAATGGATTTTGATATCCTTCCTCATAAAAAAATTAAATTCAGTCTTCTTTTTCTAACATCCAAAATCTGGGTCCAAACGAATGATCTGAGCTTCATGAATTTAATACATGGTACATGAGGCCAGTGGCTTCCCTTGGCACTGTGAATGATCACAGTGGACAAGGGAAGATCCTTGCTTGTGGCATTTACATTCTAATAGATTATGTACTCAAGTGAACAGAAATGTAGTATATATTCTGAAGGAGCAGTAAGCCCCATCCCTCACAGATTCTATCTACTCTTCTCATCTGGAATTGAAGATTCTTCTTGCCAATAACACCCTCAATCTGGCCTTTGGTCTGCCCACACTTTTGCCTACTAAAATCATTGGTCCTCGTTTCCTTTTCCATCTAGTTTTCCTTCGAGGCTCTCTTAACTTCTCATAGTGGAGGAGTCAATGAGGTAGCAAGGTAGCCAATAATATGGGGATGATTAAAAGAAAATCGAGAGAGAAGGCTGATGGGTGTGCCCAATAGGGTGAAGACCTGATTGGAGAGGAGCAAGAGGAGGCAGGAGAGACCCACGATGGCTACAAGATTGGAAATGCTGAATGAACAAGGAAGTGAATTTAAGATGATAGATGTGAAGCTTTTCAGTCTCTGAGAAAATTTCAGATGTAGAAAAGACATAGGCTAGAGTGGGCTCTAAGACAATGAAATCAAATTAGAAAAATTGATATAAGCTTATGGTTTTATACATATATGTGTATAAATGCCTATGCGCTTAGGTTTACAAACATTTACAGGTGAATGTACGTGTGTGAACATGTATCATCTAGGTGCATGTATATTTGTTTCTAATGTATATGTGTATATATTATATACATATATATTACACATATATAATACATACATATATACTACACATACATATATATGTGTATATATTATGCACACACACATGTATATATATATATATATATATATATATATATATATATATATACCTGATTTGGGGACCTACAGGAGTATCTACCAGTAGTAATGAGCATCCTATAGGTCCAGACACTATTTATAAATGGTATCCTCCCTTAAAAGGAACCATGCCCCCTTAGAAAGAAATTGACTTGAGAATGCTATTAGAGTATAAAATCATGCACATGCGAAAGTGTAAAATGAACCCACAACATTTTTTGTGTGACATAAAATCAACAAGTACTCAATGCACGGTATTGAGAGTTACCTGAAGGTTCTGAGAAAATGAAGACTCTGGATTGGAAAAGTCCCACAGGCCATATGGAAGACAAGATAAGCATCAAGAACAAAAGATATAAATTATAATGTATTGAACAAACGTAGCCCATTGAAGATATCAAGCTATAAGCAACAGAGTAGAAAAGATCTGTACAGATGTGAACGGGTAAAATTGAATAAAGCATAATAGTATACAAAAAGAGTGAAAACGGAATGAGTGTTTGACAAAAGCAATTGATATGGAAGTCATTCGTGATGGCTGAGGCCAGACAGAGAAAGTTCACTTAGGTAAAGGAAATCCTAAGGCCACCAACAAGACACAACTCAGGAGGAGCAGCACGTTTAAGTTAGAAAGCCTTGGGAGGAAGCCACTAACTGAGCAGAGCCAGCGCTATCTGTGTGTGTTTTTGGTTGGTTGGTTTGTTTTTCAAGACAGGGTTTCTCCTGGAACTCACTTTGTAGACGCAACTAGCTTTGAACTTATAGATACCTGCTGCCTTTTGCCTCCCAAATGCTGGGATTAAAGGCATGCCAACATGATCAGCTCAAGGTCAGTGTTATTGATGGGGCCTAATTAAACATATGAGCCTGAATTAAAGCCATTTGAATACTGTAAGGAATGTGAAATCCATACTGTGTGAAAATGTCACATACATAGAAAAGTGGGAGAGGCTGAGGAACTCTACTTGACCTAATGTATCCTATGTCCTCATGCAACACTATGACTTGGAGAAGAACTGAAGCCCCATTAACAGATGGATCTGCAGCCAAATGAGGGGCATATGGTGGTGGGGAACCACCATCCGGAAGTGACCATGAATGAGAGCTCAGAAGGCAGGCTCTAGCCGTTAGCATCTGAAGCAGTTATTTGTCCGTCTGCTTCTTTCTGGGTCAAGGGGCTGGAGTAGATCTCTACATTAAAGGCTAGCTAGGTGGCCTGGAAACTGACAGAAATGGGCTTGGTGGCAAAAGCATGGAGGGATGAACTTTTAAGAATGGGAACAGAATATAAATGCCCCTGTAAGATATGGTGACTCCATTGAGAGCCATGAAACCTGGCTGTTTTGTGATCCTTAGGCCACTTAACCAAAGGCATAAGAAAGAGATCACCACTGCATGATATGATTGGAATCTTATTATCAAGAGATGTGTGGGTGGTTGCCATAAAATGGAGTCATGACTGACTCTCATTGTGTAACCAATGAGTTCGGCAAAGTGCCCCTTAGGGTTCCCATGCCCAGTTGAAAAACACAGCAGCCAAAACGACAAAAAGATTTCCTGGCTTGGTGAGGAGCTTTGGCCCCACTGTGTTTTTAATGCTCCTTAGCCACCCGGCAAGCTACCCTTGCAGGCCTGTGCTGCTTGCAACCTCTGCCAAGTCTCTATGCACTAGTCACCTGAAAATTTTAATGGCTGACAAGTTCTCTCCAAAGAGGACTTGATCTCAGCCTCCAGGGTTTGGGGCAATTCTGAATTCTTTTGATGACTCTTCCTTGGACCTGAAGACCACATTTGCTTTCAGCATGTATTGTGGTTCAACTGCCTAGTTAGCGTCTTTTAAAAAAGACATTATTTTACTTGTTAATAATCTGCCTTAATATTTAATAAGGGACAGGAAATAATGGATTTTGAAATTCATGATAAAGTGCATGCCTACTGTCTAAATCCTACATGCTACCTTAATGTAACAGCTAGAACCCACCATCTGATCACACCCTGTTTATCTGTAATCTGCACACAGCCCTCAGAGGCTTTTCCTTCCAGTCTGGAACTGTAATCCTGTATCCTCCCTCAGTGAAAAATGGCTCCTTTTCACTATTTCGACTTCATTTTCTCTTAAGGTTGAACATATTATGTTCTTTTATTCCTTCTTAGTTTAGGCAAAGACACTTATATTGAGTGGTAGGTTTGTAGAATGTGGTTGAGTTTTATTATCAATATGTTTTTTTTTTTCCACTCTATGGTTTAGAAACAGTTATTCCTTCTGTTGCTGAAATAGGACAGTAAAATATTTAATTTCATAGATAAACCCCCTGGAGTGTTTAAAAACAACATACATATCTATAGAGTAACTTGCCCCACAGGCTTTGTGAGGATGCATGTTTGAATCTACACTTTTTCTTCTCCTAGTAAGTAATTCTCCAACATCTTATCTCAAAGATGTGCAAAGTCAGGTGCAACAAAAGTAAGCAACTCATGGAAAATTGTAGGCCAGAGGCACAGACAGATCCTTCCTCTGAATCTTTGGTTTAAACAGAACTGGGGTTTTAAGCTCCCCCCCCCCAGTCTTAACTTATTGTATGATTGATTTAGAAGATCTGGCTCACCCAGACTCTAAATAAAATATGAAGGCTCAGTCTTCAGTCTCTTTTCAAATTTGAAGTAACTCTAATTTTAGATGTTCACTCCATTGCCTAGAACGGAAGCCCATATCACAAGAACTTAGCTAAGTGCTTCCTACACAGCCCTGATTTATAGTTCGAGCGATTCTCCCAAATAATAGGTTGCTCGTTATGCATAAAGCAGAGTCTTTGGAGATAATGGCTATGTTTAATAAATTAGACACAAAATCAATATGCTAACTTATACAAAACAGACCCATGAATATTTATTAATAGACTGCAGCAACACATCCCACTGAGCCCTAGAATAGTTTGTCTTAACGAATGCTCGTTAATGAATTAGTCAATGAAGATGACATCAGAGGTGCTAAATTTTCACTGTGGTGAATGGCTCAATGGTATTTAAAGAAAATATTCTCTTTTTTTCTGTTTCAAAGTAATTGTATATATACAATTGTGCACACACACACACACACACACATACACACACACGTATATATCTTCCTGACAGATCTCAAAAAATCTCATAATTTACTTAACACAACACCTTTATACAAATTATTTCCAAATTGATATACCATGCTGGACCTCTCTTCCAACCTTCAGATCCTACTACTGAACTGCTTGAATAGATGTTTAATAATCACTGTTGACATTCTGTACCTCAAGATGAGCTTATGACCCTTACTCCTGTTCCTCATATCCTCTCCCAAGAAAGTTAATGGCAACTCCATTTTTCCAGCTACTGGGTTTGAAAACCATGGAGCCTGTCCTATGCTCTGCAGGCCACCACTCCCTTTCCTATTGACTAGCTAGAATCTGACCACGTCTTCAGCACCTCCAAGCTACCTCCTGTTCCCTCCATGACCACCTTCCTCCTTCCGTTCCTCTTCCTCCTTTTGAATGGTATCTGCCTGTGTGTGAACCCAGGAATGGGAACCCGTGCACTTGCCTGCAAGCTTGTGCATTGTGAAAGCCAGAAGGTGATGACAACCATTTTCCTCTACTGTAAATCATCTTAATTTTTTTAGGATGGGGCTACTTGCTGAGCTCAGGCTTCTGGCTGTATCAGCTAGTTTGGCTGGCATCAAGTGCCTGGCACCCATCTGTCCCCTCCCTCTGTGCTGGAGTCATGGATGCCTCTCACCATGTTCTGCTTTGCATACAGTTGGGGATATAAACTCTGGCCCTCACAGTGAGCACTTTACCCAGTCCTCATGGCCGTTCTTCTTGATAGATACTATAAAAGTCCCCTAACTGTTTTCCCCACTTCCCTATTAGACTCTATTTTTAAAACAGCAAAACTATCCACAGATAGGCAAGTCAGAGAATATCAGGACTCTGGGCCATCCCCCTTTGGCTTCCCATCTCCTTTGCAATGAAAGCGTGAGCCTTTATGTTGATCTAAGACCCAGAAATGTGGCTATCGGTCTCTCCACTGCCTCACATCCACGACTCACCCACCCTGCTCTCTCTGTTATAGCCACACTGGTCTCCTTGCTTTGCCTAAACCCAGACTCCCTACTTTCACTACCTGTTCTCTCAGCAGGGAACATTTTGGCTCCAGATATATCTGCCTGGCTACTGCTTTTTCCTCTTAATGTCATCTCAAAGAAGCCTTTTCTGAGAGCCATGTCTAAAATTACAATTCCCCCTTTCTACTTGGTAACTTGGGGGTGTGTACACATGCACACCAGTTTCCTCTGCTGCCTTTTGCTTCTGTTTCTTCTGTCACTTGTAAAGGCTGTCTAGCTTGTTATGTGGTTACTGGCTTAACTAGAGTATGTCACTTCATGAAGGCTGACCTGTGTTTATGTGAACTACGGGGTCTGACCTAGCTATGCTCAGATCCCTGGGTATTAGGCAGTATCTAGCTTCTCCCATTCATATCAGAACTCCAACCTGGTTCCTGAAGTCTTTCAGTGGAAAAAAATGTTACGGACATTAGTGGTTCCATGGTTCAATCAACGGGTGTTAGTACAGCTCTTGGCAGAGGTCAGTCTGCCCCATGAGTCTGGCTGGAATGTTTTGTTGGGAACTCATTCCGCTTCAGAATGTCAAGGAATCCAGGAGAGAAAGGGACTCTTAGGAACAGATTAGACATAGCTGTCTACTGTTATCTGCCAAGAACTGCCTGTGATAGTGTTTTTGACAGTTTTATCAGAGTCTATGGGTACCCTGACTCAGTTTGACCAACACTGAGCCTATTATTTAATAGTTGAACTAGGGAAACTGAGTTCAGTAGGACTGTGTACTGGTTCAGGCCCACGATTGGGCTGGTCTAGATATAGTCAGCTCCTTCCCTGCTCCCCGTCCTATCCCTGCTCTCTGTTTTCTCTCTCTCTCTTCCTCAGGGTGGGGTTTGCCTGGAACCAATGGGCTGGCTCCCTGAGGCCTCTACCTATGGAACTGCAACGTGTAGCAGTTAATCTAAGGCTATGTGCTTACTACTTTGAAAGAGTGTTTTATGAAAAAAAAA
>JADRCD010238216.1:15515-20515 GCA_019843815.1 Montemys delectorum
GAGAGAGAGAGAGAGAGAGAGAGAGAGAGAGAGAGAGAAGAAACCTAACGACCCTGATGTAATGATTTCATTGCCTGGCAAAGGCATATGGCTTGTTGTCTTTGTATATTTGGGGTGTTCCTGTTCTAGGAAAATCCATGTCAACGGCCTACTTTCCAAAGTGATGGCCTCTAGAGGTGAGATCAAGAGAGATGAATAGGTTGTGAGGTGGGGACCTCATCAATGGGACTGTTCCCTTATAAACAGTCCGGGTGGGTGGAGAACAGAGAGTGAAGAAGTCAGGATATGGCTCCCCATATGGCTGTTTGAATTAGGTGAGGATGCAATATGACCATGTCGCTCACAAAAAAAAGGACCATCAGACATCACCAAATCAGTGCCCGGTTATTGAACTCCAGCCTCCAGAATCGCAAAAGAAATCTATGTTTAAATTCTGGAGCCTATGGTATCTTCTTAAAGCAATCTCATACCATTTTTGTATGGCTCTTTTCTAGACTGTACTTAGGTGAAACATTTAACAGGCCCTATGGTCTATGGAGTAGGCACAATTGGCTACTCCTGTTTCCCAGCTGAGATAACAGAGGCATAGGGCCCGGTGAGAAGCTAAGCGAAATTAGAACCTAGACCTGAGTCTGAGCTTTTAGCCTGTGGTTTACTTAAGAAATCAAAGGCCACGAGGCTGTGGAGAACAGGTGGTCAGCTCTAGGGCGTGTGTGCGCAGCGGACAGGTCACCTGGAATGGAATTTGAATTGCTCAATAGCCCCCTCCAGGGTCTGGAGAATCTTCCTGCATCCACGGGTCTTCGTCCATTCCTCAGTCTCAGTCTCAGCCTCTGCCATGCCACCACCCAACCGCTGGCTAGCTCGCTTGGAGCTCTGAGAATCCGAGTCCCAAAGCCAGCGTCCGTTGCCATGGCGACTCCCAGAGAAACTTGAGATGGGGGTGGGGATCAGGGGCGGGGTGGAGAGCTGGGGGTGGAGTGGGTGAGGTGTAGGGCGGGCTCGGAAGTGCCCATCTGTCTCGCCAGGTCACCTGCCCCACCAGCCTTAAGCCTCCCGACAAAGAGCCTTCTTCCCGGACGCCCACATGCCCACCCGCTCCTAAATGGCTCCAAGCAAAGCTGCAGCCCGTACATAACTCGGCTGCGGCCCACAACGCCTCCAGACCCTTTCTGCTTCCTTCTCCTCCAAGGCTCTGAGCTCAGCCTCCTTTCTGGTTGGACTCTGCATTCGGGAAACCTAGGTTTCCTGCGTCAACACCCCTCCCACGTGCCTGTCAGATCTGCAGCTTGCTTGGCTCTCTCTTTTGCTTGGCCTCCTACCAAGTGACACTCTCTGCGGAGATGGAAACTAGTGACCCCATCCCATAGCTATGTTCATGACCTAAAGAGACCTGGGCTTGTCAGCAATAACCACAGGAAAGCAGATGGCCTGATAAAATACTGACACCTGTCACTTGACACCCACCCCCACCTCCACACACACACACACACACACACACACACACACACACACACAGGAGTGTTGCTGAGTGAAGATTTTCTTTGTAGAGATTAAACAGGCCTACATCCTAATTAGATATAAAGGACAGAATGTAAGGCATGGCATTTTACACAATATCATGTAGTGTGGAATTCAATCACTATCTACCATTATTAAGAAAAGCTATTTTTTAGTGGTAAAACTATCATTTATTCTCAACTGTGTGCCACTCATTGACAAGGGACCTAAGCTTGAGATATCATTGCTTTGTTTTAGAACTAAGTGTTTTTCATCTTCATTTCATTATATTGTCTATAGGAATATATATATGTATATATATGTATATATATATATGTATGTGTGTGATGCAAATGATGTATATGTATGTGTGTATGTGTATATGTATAGCTGCATATGTATACATTATATATATCTTCTCCTAATTAGCTGGGTATTAGGAGTACAAAACAGGAAAAGAAATTCACTGTAGACAGCTACCACTGTCTTTAATTTTAAGACTAATATGTGCCTGCTTACAGTGCCCTGGGAGATCAGAAGAAGGCAACAGAGCTGGAGTTTCACATGGTTATGACTTGATTGGTGGCTCCTGGGAGCCATACCCCCTAGCCCTCTGCAAGAGCAACAAGTACTCTTACCAGCTGAGCCATCTCTCCAGCCTCATCACTATCTTCTGTTTACAGACAAGGATGGGTGGCGTGTGGTGGCCCAGGCTCATGATTCCAACATCACGGACAGAGGCAGAAGGCAACAGGAGGAAGCCTCTAGGGTCATATTAGACCACACCATAGTCCCTATCTCAAAAACAACAAGAAGAACAAACAAAAACAAGAACAAAACGAGAAAAAAACCGAGTTGTGATGAGCCCTTGACTGTTTGGCTCAGGTAACTATAAATGATATTTTGAAACTGACGCAAGATCTCACAGTTGAACCATGAGTCACTGATCAGGGCTATGTGGCATTGGTTGGTCAGGCTGCACAGTTGCACCACTCCCCCCAGAAAAACGAACCAAACAAGATGTTTTTATTGGGACTTTGTAATGGTCTATCCAGGAGATTCCATCTTCAGCATCCAGGGCATTACGGAATGAGGACCTTGAGTTTGAAACTAGCAACATGACATTTCTTTTCTTGTCAGCCACCCGCATTTTATCTCTGAGTGCTCTAGCTCAAACCACTGTTCATTTCAAATCAAAACCCCACCTACACCAACGGGTCCTGGCACTGTCAGAGTCTTTGTTAGATTGAAGCCGGACTTCTTCCATCAGATGTGGAATTAATTGGTGGTTTTTAGTGGAGAAAGCTCCTGGACTCAAGGGTAGACATTAAGAATGTATTAACTCACTTTTGAATATTGGTCTCATTTATTTATCATTCCCAAGATTCTGTTTCTTTATTTTTTTTATTTTTATAAGCAAACACTGAACAACAAAGCTTTCTCTTATGGTGTTTGGTTGTGAGCCTAGCCTGTAACGGCTGAGCCATCTCTCTAGGCCAACAGACCTTCCTTAGCAGGCATAAATGTGGGAAGAGCTCCACGGCCCTTGTAGCACCCAGACTCCAGCCAAGCTATTAAACGTGTCTTCCTTCTTCCCAAACCACCCCTGAGCGATGTAACTGAAGCTTACAAAGTTTTCAGAGTTCTAAAAGTTGAACCGCTCAAAAGCTAGAATGACCCTTCTCTTTCTCAGTCCATAGGATGGACGGCTCAACTTAACGCACACGAGCCTATAAATACACCGTGGCTTCCTATGAAAATGTCATCCGCCAATTAGCCACAGGGATTGCACCTCAGATTAAGTAGCAGGAGGGTTTGATTAAGAGTCAAGTGGTGGTTCTGAATGTGGTAATTTAGACAACCCAGTTGGACATTTTCAGTTCTGTAACTCTAGTAAAAGCCAAGCGGTTTCAGCTTAGCTTTGTAATTTAAATTCTTTTGAGAGAGTCATGCTATGCGAAGTGCTTATTTTTTCTTTATCACCAACCATAATATATGATTATGTGGTGCGGGTGCTGTTATGTAAACTTGTTTTATGTAATGCTTCGTCCCCAAGCAAAGGTCTGAAATAAAGGGTTGGGAAAGGAAGCAGTGAGGCCCCAGCCAGAACAGTTGTATGCCACTAAAGAGAGGTAAAGCTAAAGAGACTACATCACATCTTAAACTGGCTTGCAGCAAGTTGCCATCTCCACTGTAAATATTCACTAATGACTGTTTGGCACCTGGTTGAAATGAAGGGGGCAATGTTAGGCAAGGCAGAGAGTCTGGACCAATGTAACCTGTGGTAAACCTAGGATGCTGGCTGCCAAATGCTAGTCCTTGAGCACTAGATACACTGTTTGCTCTGCTTGGAGCTAACTTTAAATCAGGATCCTTGAGAAAGGAACAGGAGCCAAGAGAGAGAAGAAAGGTAGAGCTTTCAGAAGGAAGCTCCCTTGATAGGCATGTGAGTTACTGGCCAAGGGTAATTCAGACTGGGCCTTCTATCTCGGCTATGACCTCAGAGCACTTTCATATGCTGCCATTGCAGTACGGAGGGGGAGGGGGTGCTTGGCACAAGTTGAAATCTGAATGGAGAATAATACAGGAACAGTTATCATATTTAATGGCCTGGAAGACACAATCCTTTGTAAGATACATCTTTATTTTATTAGATGTTAAGAAACAAACACCAGCTACAATACTACCTTAATGTAGATTAGCAAAATAAGAACATTAAAGATACTCACTGGGAACTCTATTTCATCAGACCCCAGAGGGGTCTCCTCTCCTAAGAAGTGGGGCACCCCATAACCTAATAAATCGCCCCATGAGACCATCATATTGCCTGGTCTTTCTCACTGTCGTAGGCTGCAGGCCAATGGCCAGTTCACATTCTCTGGTATATACGTTCGATAAGGACATAATCTAGGCAGCAAACATAACTTTGGACAGAGTGAGCACTGAAGATTTCTGATCTATGACTTAACTCTCTCTGTAGTTTAAGTTAACCACTCCCTCCAAAGATAATCCCAAAGCATATGTATAATACAGAGCAGGATATTTTGAGATACTATACTCATAGAACTTGTATTACAGTATCCTGTTCTAACTACTCTGATTTAGCCAGGTGTGGCCGCACATCCCTTTAATCCCAGCACTAGGGAGACAGAGAGAGGTGGATTTCTGAGTTCAAGGCAACTCTGGCTTACACAGAGAGTTCTAAGACAGACAGGGCTACACAGAGAAACCCTGTCTCAAAGAAAAAAGAGAGAAAGAAAGAAAGAAAGAAAGAAAGAAAGAAAGAAAGAAGATGCTGCTGTTTTATTAATAGTTATTACTGTGTTTAATATATAAATTATCATATATATGTATATATATATATATATATATATATATATATCAAGGAAATACACTTTCCTCTCTAGCCTGTCCTAAACAGCCCGTCCCTACATCAGATCTAGACTCAGAATCACGAGGTCCCCATCAGGTGTATTAACTCAGATTTTATCTGGTAGGTA
>JADRCD010238216.1:23015-37902 GCA_019843815.1 Montemys delectorum
TAAAAAGAGAGGCCGTACATTTATACCATATTACACAGTACAAAGTGTTTACAACTGTTTCATTGATTGGCTTACCATTTTGCTTAAGATCATCAACGAGAATTTCCCATAGGTTCTTCAAACTTTCATGAACCTGTTTGTTAGTAACTTGTAAGTCGAAGATTGCATTCCTAATATTCTTTTCCCTAAATTACTGACTTCAGCTATAACAGGAAAACTTATGCCAAGATCTTTCAACATTCACAAAGTACCCAGGTAACAGAGGTACATGCTTCTCTGGCACTCTGTTAGCCTATTACCTGGGGAGAACACGTGAACTCTGTCTGAACCACTGCAAGGCCAAGAGAGGATTCTCCCCTTCAGTTCCTTTCCCCATGAATAATTCATTGGCACAGACCCTTCTGCCTGCATGGACGGAGTCCATTCGGAGGATAGCTTCTCACTGTGTCTTAATGAACTTTCACTGTGCTCCTCCCCATCTCTACATCAGCATTGCTTCCTCTGAGACTACCTCTTAAGCGTTTTTTGGTACTAATTCTTCAGACTCCAATACAGTCCGTGGTTTTAGATTTTGTTTTCCATTGTCATCCCAGACAGTTTAGCTGAAGGGCGATTAGTATGCTCAAGGTCTGTGTGCTTGGCCTCTGACCCCACCCCCAGTGTACTTCTATAATCACGATCTAACTGCTGGATTATTGAGAAGGGCGTGGGAAAGTACAGTGACACTCTACTCCATTGAGCTGCCTTCCTGATAAAGGGCCGTTAGTACTTAACAGATCATTAACACAGCAACAATCAGGCTCTCCGTTACAAAAAGAAGATGGGAGCTAATGCAAATAAATATGAAAATCATGCACCACCTTGTACAAAGAAGACAGAATTGCTTGTACCCTGTGAGTAAAACCAGACAGAGCACCTGCAGTTACAATGGGCAAAGAATTTTTTAAAAAGCTCGGAATATGGGGGCTGGAGAGATGGCTCAGCAGTTAAGAGCACTGAGTGTTCTTCTAGAGGTCCTGAGTTCAATTCCCAGCAACCACATGATGGCTCACAATCATCTGTAATGGGATCTAATGGCCCCTGCTGGTGTATCTGAAGACAGTGTACTCACATATGTAAAATAAATAAAAATCTAAAAAAGAAAAAAAGAAAGCACAGAGTATTTTTTAAAACAGATACTACAGAGGTGGGATTATGGATGGGTTTATCTTTAATTTAGGGGAACAGGACACAGTCAGTATCAGTCAGATACTGGGGAGTGGGAAACAGAAGGAAGGATGCAAAGAGTGAGTGGAAATCTAGTTAACATTTGGGAGAAAGTTTGTTCAGAACAAGACGAAAAATGTTTTCAGAGGTCGGGAGACAGCAGATCCCTCACTCAGGCCAGTGTTGATCAGATGCTAACATTTCTATGCTTTGGCAGAAACTACAGCGTTATCCTTGGTGAGGTTTAGAGAGAGGTCTGGACTAGAAAACTCCCAGCATGGTGGAGGGTTCGCTTGTGTTTACGAAAGGACAGTCCCCATCATGGCTAACTAGATCTCCAATATGGCTCCCGGCTGGGCTCTGAAGAACACTGGAAGACCTAAGAATATGAGCTGTGCTGGCTAGCTTTACGTTGAAGCAAGCTAGAGTCATTAGTGTCGAGGGAGAAAGTGTCCTCCTAAGCCTCTAAGGCATTTTTTTTTAAAACTAGTGATTGGTTTGGGAAAGCCCAGCCCACTGTGGGAGGGGCCATCCCTGGGCTAGTGGTCCTGGGTTCTTTAAAAAAAAAAAAAAAAAAAAAAGTAGGCTGAGCAAGCCATGGGGAACAAGCCAGTAAGCATCACTCCTCCATGGCCTCTAGAGCATCAGCTCCTGCCTCAAGGTTTCTACCCCGCTTGAGTTCCCTGTCCTGACTTCCTTCATGCTTGACTATGATGTGGAAGTATAAGCCAAATAAACCCTTTCCTCTCCACCTAATTTTTGGTCATGGTGTGTCATCACAGCAATAGTAACCCTAACTAAGACACAGGCCTGGGATTGTCCTCAATAAAACAGCCCTCAGGCTCAGAAGGCTTCCGTATGCCCCTTCTGTCTTCCAGCACAAGAACATACTATAAAATATAAACCAACTTCTAAAAATCAGCAAAATACCCAGGGAACGTTAAACAGAAAAGAGAAACAAACAATACGAAGATTAGGAAAAAAACAAATTGAAAGAAAAAAGACCATTCACAAATGAAAACTTGAAAATGATCCATCACTAGTGACCCCTGATACTCTGAGTGGGAAGAGAAATCGTGCCCTTGGCCAATGCCATGGGAACTGGAGCTGAGAGCTGGCATCTGCTATTTCAGCCCACCAGCCGGAGACACAGGGTGAAGTCCAAGATCCCTATGTTCATTAATTTAGCCAACATTTATGGACAGCTGCTGAATGCCTGCCCCTATGGTGTTCACAGGGGACCTGGCAGTGACAAGACAGACAGAGAGCTCATTGTCTAAACCATCATTCACTCTGAATTCCCACAGCAGCATGCACCCCACCCCACCCCCACTTTCCTGACTGCTGCGATTCTACTCTGCACCTTGGAAATTCACATTGTATGTTTCATAAGGAGCTCTGATAAGTCATGAATAAAAAAAACCTGAATATATGCAATTTTCAGTGCTGCCTTTTAAGAAACAAAGAATTGTCCTTTGCCTGACACAATGCTCATTAGCATCCATAGAATGGAGTTGGGCAATGGTAGAACACTGTAAAACACAGAGGAGTAAAGCCCCAAGTGTCCTCTGATGGTCATCAAGGCCTAGCTCTAGCCCTCTGTAACAGCCAATCCTTTACTACCTCTCTGTTGGGATTAGCATCTTATGACTAATAGTTAAATAAAAAAACAAAAACAAAAAAACAAACAAAACAAAACAAAAACCCAAAACAAATTCTTTTAGAACCTATTGGCCTAGCAGACAGTGAGCTTCCACCAAACATCGGGCTAAGAATGTCATCATATAACATCTCAGGCCTATAGAGAAGCTTCGCCAGTCTTGAGGTACTTGCCTCTATGATGAACCCACCAATGGATTTAATTAAACTTGCATTGATTTATGACTTTCTTTGTTCTATAAAATGTTCTAAAACTGCTTCTATGTTGGAACATAAAATTTCTGGTAACCTAAATCTATACGCACGGGCCATCAACACTCAAAATTGCTTCGGGATAAACTGTCATTAACATCCTTTCAGATGAAAGCCTAGGTCTTTGCATCAGCACAGGAGAAACCTAACAGACAACTGACATGGCAGCGCCTGCAGGGAGAACAGATGTAATGTCCAGAACAATCCATCACAAAGCTTAAGTGGTATAAGGTGTGATCTTCAGTTTACCCACCATCGAGGGAGTGTCTTGAACAAGTACCACAGTTAACACTTTCAAATAAAGACTACATTTTGGATGTACGTCCCTTTTAAAGTCCCCTTTGCTTCTGTCACTAGAATTCAGGTCTGGCCCCGGCATTCTAAGCTCTGTATACTTCTTAAGCTGTCCCATTGCTCCAAGAATATAGTATATAAAAAACACTTCTCAAGTTGTAGTGTACGGTGTATGTTTGAGTTTCTGCTATCATGAATATAAAGGGATATCATGAGTACATCATCACGTGGGATGATGGGCATACAGTCTTCTGTGTAGGCTGTTCTCAGTCCTCTGTCCGGTAAGTGGAGGCCTTATTTCATTCTCTATAGTTTCTGCTTTATAGCCTGGCTGCACTCCAGAGCTAGTCACCTCCTAAGTCCTCTATGACCTGAGACCTGCTAAGTCTGAGCAGCTCCCTCTACTTTAACTTCTCTCCTCCAGGCTCCATTTATTCATCTCTTTGGACCCTCCTTCCTTCCCCCCAAGTCACTCCCCATTTTGTTTGCTCTCAGTACTGAGGTTCATACAGAGGCCCCTGAGGATGCCGGGTTCAAGCTCCTCCAGTCATTCCAATAATTCTTACTCTAACACCCTACATATCACTTCCAGATGTCCTGTCCTGTCCTTTCTAGTGCTCAGCCCAATGCCCTTAAGCTTGTGTCTAATGTCCTCCAGATAAAGCCTTCATATTTCCTTGTGCAGAATACAGCACATTTGAGATGCTGGCCGAGAAAGGCCTGCTACCAAGGTTGATCCTCGGCTAGCTCTGACAACTTGGATTAGGGGAGGGTTCCCATCACTTGTGAACTGTAAGAATTTTTCAGTATGTTTGAACTGTGTAAACAGTATGTTTTATACCAGATACTTTTAGTTCTTGGGGTCTAGAATTTGTGCAGTTAGGAAAAAGATGTCTATGCTAAAATCCTTCTGTAAAACCCTTGGGCATTGACTCTGCTCTCCTAAACTATACTGTGCTGTTGTCTTTTGCTGCAGGAGAAATTGAACACATTTTGTCATTTCCAAGAAGCCCAAAAGCTTGCCCTGTTCCATCCAGATGTCTCTCCATGCATCTTTTCCGTTTACTGATTTTCCTCCGCCCCTTTTTGTCCATAGCCACAATGGAACTGCTGGAGTCTGATGGGTCCATCCAGTAAACCATCCATTGACTCTAGAAATGTTCCTGCGTGTTCCTGCTGTACTCTCCATGGCTTTGGGTTTTTTGGTTTGGTTTGGTTTTGGTTTTTTTCTCCATGGACTCCTTGGGCATGGCTGGTCCCAGGGCCTTACTCAACCTCCCTGCCTGAAACACCTGCAGCTCTATCCAGCTTAAGGGCTCTCTTTTTTAAAGGCTGGGCCAAGCCCTCTGTCCTCCACCAATTTCCAAAGGATGGAACAGCTCTGGAGAATGTGTCTTTCTCTGAACATCCGTTGGCAGTTTGCATTCAGTCTTGATCACTGTAAATTAAAATGTACACATTTATTAGGTCCTCTAAGAGGGGGGAAATGATGCTTTGTCTAATTTTTTCCAGGCAAAGTCTCCTATTCATTTTAACTCTTCTGGGGATATTTAAAAGCCCTAACTGGCCTCAGATGCTGTCCAAACTGTTCTGAGCTCATTGATTCAAGTGTCCCACTCTTTTAGATGTCCACAGTGTCAGCTTGAAGGTTTTTCCTTCCCCACAACCTTTGACCCTAGAGCCTCCAGGAAAATAAACTTTCCACTATCTTGACTTCTGTCTTATCCTTTCTTACTCTATCACTACTTAAGTTTTCTGGGTTATTATTTCAGTACTTACAGATAATTTGGTCACTGGCTTAACTGTTTATGGTGTATATACATCTAGCTGACTTCTAATTTATTCTTCACTTCCACACAGGTATGATACAGCTGTGAGAGTCACAGCATGAGGATTGCTGGTTTCCCCCATGGACCCTGGTCAGCAATCTCAGGGCTTGCACCTGCCAGAGGCTATTGTGCCAGACCAGACAGAGGAGTTCACTTCCTTGGTAGTTGTTAACAATTTTAACTGGCTAAGAGTCCTTACTCCAATGACAAAGACAGTTTCTCAGTTAATCGGTTTACTACAATAGACACAAAAGCAGAAGAAGCAAAACCAACAAAGTATAAATTTAAAAATAAGTAGAAGAATGTTGTAGTATTATATCTGTAATCTTGGGAGGCCAGGACAAGAAAATCATGAGTTCAAAGCCAGCCTGAGCTGCATAGCAAGCTCCTGCCTCAAAGCAAACACCCTCCAACCCCAGCGCACACAAGTATAATGCAAGTTAGTGCTAAGGATGCAGCTCATTGCTAGAATGCTTGCCAAGCCAGCCATATGGTAGGCCCTGAGTTCAATCCCCAATAGTGCAAAAATAAAGAAAATCAGCTAAGTGCAGAACACCAGTAATGAGCCAAACATTTTGTGTCTCTGTGGAAGAAATCATTGAAGAGTGAGATGTGTCTTCAATGGCAGTCTGAAGGCCATGGTATTTATAGTTTTTAAGGAAGTGTATTATTTTAACTTTTAAATGTCAACCTTCATTAGAAAAGAAGTTCTAGCTACCAACTCTACTTGTGTGTCAGTTCATGTTTCTGAAGGTGACTCTCTTGGCTCTCCTACAGCGTGGGTTATACGGAAAAGCTCAAAATGGAATTAGTGCTATCAGAGCACGGTTACATTAATCATAATTAAAATGTGAATATACTTAGATCCACAAAAGTCTCAACACAGCAAAACATACACCCCAACAGGGCCCAACAGGAAACAGGTGACTCACTTCATAGAGGCTAAGGAGGCCCAATGATTGGAAGACTTGGGAAGGTGTGGTCCTGTTGATGGAAATCCCATGGAAACCTCGGAGGCATGCCAGGCATGAGGCTGGGGCTGCAGGAACTCAGAAGGGTGCAGTAACTGCCAAGCAGGTAAGGAGCCTGTCTGCCCACTTTCACTCTCCTGCTGGTGCCTCAGGTTTACCAATCCAGGCAGAAGTGGAGGTGAAGGGAATCAGATTGAAAAGTGCATTCAAGTCAGCTCTTGAAGCCCGATCCTGATGGAGGAGAATGGAGATTTAATCTGGGAGACCAGAGACTAGCCAGGCCCTCGAGACCAATCAGATACATGGCTTAACTTCCCTGCAGAGCTCGTTCAAGCCTCCCTCTCTCCACACCTCTGTTGTCCCTCCCTAGTCTTTCCTCTCATTCTTTGAGCCCCATTTTACTTCACAAACCAACACGGAGTCCTTTAAACTCCCACCACCAAACCCATTAGCTCAGTGGGACTAGCATTAAGTTCATCTATGTAGAATAGCCATCCAAACATGGGTATCCCAAACACACAGGGTTTACTGCCCTTTTTGTGTAGAAGTTGGAAATCCAAGTAGTGGGGTGGCTCCACTCCACCAGAACCCAGCTTCCACGTGGTCACCTTATTGCTCAAATTGTTGTTTCAGCTCTGGCCTGCATACTAGCCAGAGGCAAAGAAGAAAGGGAGAATGTGCTAGAAGGCAGAGAAATTGGTTTTCAGCTAGCTTTCAGAAGACGGCACTTCCATCGGACTTCCTTAGCCGAGCTCAGGCTAATGGCATCTACCAATTAAACAGTGGCTGTAGTTCATTCTGATTGGCTATGTAGCTACTTTAAGGGAAGGGCCCTTTATTACTATGGAAATGAAGCCAATCTGATGGGAAGGTAGATAGCTCTCCTTCGCATGCCCACTTATGTAGGTACCCGGTTATTTGCCTCTCTGCTTTATCTTGCCTTTTAAAATGCCCAGATCTCTTTCTTCTGTAAAACAAACACATTTGAATACATTAATATCTTTTTCAGTTACCTTCTCACCTGACATTTTTAGAACCCTTCTGGCCAATCTCTTTCTTTGGAAACACAGTAATGCCTTGGCTTCTGCTTTAGGTTCATTTTAAAATGTTTCCCTAAAAAGTCCATGTGTTAAAGACCTGGTCTGGCCACCAGCCTATACACTTGGAAGACAGAGGCAAGTGGATCTCTGAGTTCAAAGGCAGCCTCCAGCCTAGTCTACAAAGGGTGTTCGAGAATGACACAGAGAAACCCTGTCTGGGAAGAAAACAAAACAAAATCAACAACACGGCGTGCAAGTGTGCCAGGTGGTGATAGTGCTATGAAAACAAACAAACAAACAAACAAACAAACAAACAATGCAGGAGGGCCAGAGATGTGGCTCAGGCATTAAGAGCACTGGTCTTCTAGAAGACCCACGTTAGAGTCTCAGTGCCTACACAGGGCTCCCAACCCCTGTAACTCCAGTTCCAGGGGGTACAATGCCTCTTCTGGCAGGAAGGTACATGGTGCACAAACGAACATGCGAGCAAAAATACCCATACACTTAAAATAAAATAATAATGATAAAATTTTAAATAAAGCAAGAAAGAGAAATACAGAATGAAGATGCACTGTTGTTTCTGTCCTGGTAGCAAAATACTTGAGAAAATCAACTTAAAAGAGGGAAGATTACTTTGCTCCTGGGTTTAGTCCATTCCCGCCTCCCTCTTGTTTTGTTTTTCAGACAGGATTTCTCTATATAGTAGCCCCGGCTGTCATGGACTCATTTTGTAGACCAGGCTGGTCTCGAACTCACAGAGATCTGCCTGCCTCTGCCTCCTGAGTGCTGGGATTGAAGACATGTGTCACCACACCTGGCTAGTCCATGGCGTCTTGACTTCATTGTTTGTAGGCTTACCGTGAGGGAGAGCGTCACGGCAGAGAGTCTTTGGTAGAGTAAAGCTTTTTGTCACATGGCAGCAGGAATCGAAAAGCAAGACAATGTTATTATTAAACTGCACCTCCTACAAACCTTTCGAGCTACAAATCCAGCATGAGCTTATCCCACGGGGAGGTCGGAGCACTTTTGATCCAGTCACTTCTCACTCTTTCCTTTTTAAGGACTTATTCATTTATTTTATGTATATGTACACTGTTGTTGTCTTCTCTGGTGAGAAGAGGGCATCCGATCCTATTATAGATGGCTGTGAGTCACCACGTGGCTGCTGGGAATTGAACTCAGGACCTCTGGAAGAACAGTCAGTGCTCTTAGCCGCTGAGCTGTCGCTCCAGCCCCCACTTCTCACTCTTGATTCATTGAGGAATGCATTAGTTACTTTTCTTGTTGCCAGGGGCAAAATATCTGGCAAAAGTGGCCCAAGGAAGGAAGAGTTTTTATTAGCTTATGGTGTGAGAGCACACAGTCTGTGATGTCATGGAAGGCATGAAGAGGAGAACATCAAGTAACTGTTAGTATTGTGCCCACTGGCAGGAGCAAGCAAAGAGAGAGATGCATGCTAGTCTGAGGTTTACTGTCTCCCGTATTCTCTTGTTTCTGTCTGGAATCCCAGCCTGAGAGACGGTGCAGTCCACACTCAGAATAATCCTTCCCATCTCAGCTATAACTCCCTGGAGACAAACAAGTTCAGAAGTGTCCCCTGAGTGAGTCCAAATCCAGTCAAGTTGACCATGAAAACCATTACAGGGACCAAGCTTTCAACAAAGAAGAGGGACCTCTAAGATCCAAATGTGTGGGGCTGGAGAGATGGCTCAGCAGTTAAGAGCATCTGCTGCTCTTGCAGAGGACCCGGGTTCAGTTCTCTGGGTCTGAACGGCAGCTGTAACGCAGCCCTCTGTAACTCCAGTTCCACGATATCGAAGGCTTTCATTTGGTGTTTGCAGGCACTACTCAGACAGGATGCACAAACACACATGCCAGCGAAACACCCAGATACATAAAACTTATATTAAATTGGAAATAAGATGCAAACTTGTTTTAGTCAGTATAGCCATGGAAGTCTTTTCTAGAACAATGACTTCCTATAGGTGAGAGTGAAGTCCCATACAAGATAAACAAGAGATCTGAGAGCATCTTTGGTAGAGTAAAGCTTAAACCGCCTTAAAAGGACAAGAAGAACAGACTGTGAGGAAGGGGAAGGAGATAAGTCGTTTTATCCAACAGAGCAATGGGTCATACACCTCTGGGTAATTGGGGTCCCTTGATCCTACAATGCCCATTGTGCCCGAAGCTGCCTCTCTGTCTGTGGCTGGCTGGCTGCAGTGATCCCCGCATACAGACCTGATAAAGCTTCCAAACTCTCTAAGGTGAATGTCACTCAGTAAAATTTGGAGACAGTGACAAGAGAAACGCCCTTCTGCTTCATTCATAAATCCTTCCACACCTCTCTGATGGGCTGTGAGCTAGCTAGCCACACACTCTGCAAGGAACATGAGCTTTTGCAGGGGTCTGGCCAGACCCACCAAGTGACACTTTGCCTAACAGGTTCCCATATTTTCCTAGGATTTCCCACAGATCCCAGGTAAGCAGCTAAGAAAACCTCCGACCATCTGGCTCAATGCTGTCTCAAAGGAAAGTCCTGAGAACACGATACCTGGCCCTTGTTACTAAATCTTTGTGAGAAATGGGCCGCAAAAGACCCACAGAATAGTTTTGGTGAGAATGATCAGGCATTTTGATTCTGCAAGCGATAGAGTTCTCTTCTTAAGAACAACAAAATCAAGTATGTGTTGAGTGGCCCTCCTGTCCCCAGGCTTTGCAAACCCTGACAGTTGGATTGCTCCGCAGCAATCACTTCTCTCCACACCGGCCTGCTTTTGCTCTCTCTTCTTTTCTCTTTGTAATTCATTCAGTGTTCACGCACCAACCTGCCAAGCCGCATTCAGGACAGTTGGTGAACTGATACACCTTGAGGTTTCTGAAAACAAACTAGCCTAAATAGTTTGTGTGCGCCAAATGAGAGAGGAAGTGGAGTTTGGCCGGTACTCTGTGCTTCATTCAGAAACCTACTTGGAGAGCTTTCCTGACAGTGAAGGTCAATTTGGTCTTTGTGAAATCTACCCAAGGACCATTAAAATAGAGACTCTATTTTAAAAAATGGATGCAGGGCTGGAAGTTTATGAAACTGTTTAATTAACAATGCAGTGGTGACTTCTTCAAACTACTTTTCTTCTAGGATCATCTGTGTCTCTGCTCTCCTTATGCCAAGCTGATGCAAATCACAACTCTATTTACATTTGGATGTAGCTCTAGAAGCTGTTGGCATCAGTCAAGATCAGTTCTTGAACTGTGTGGTTCGGTTTAAACAGAAAGATCAAAATGTCTTCTAACAGGCTGGCTTTGGCACCTGGATTATTTAAGATTATTTCAGTGAAAGGACATTGAACTTTACAAGTGATCAATAAGTAAATATATTGGCTCATGAACCTGAGGAGTACCCAGAGATGAGACGGCTCTACCAGGAAGTGGCTCAAAGCAGTTGTAACTCTAGCTCCTTGCATCCTCTTGGCTCATTTTCAGGCCTCAGTCACCATCAATGTCCAGAAGAGAGAAGGGAGTCACTTCCAAATGTGTCTTCAAAGGACTGCAAAGGAGGGGAAATACCCTCTCACCCAACAAAGGCCATAGTTCTCCTGAGTCTGGGAGTCTTGACAAGGGCAAGAAGCATCTGACCTCTGCATGGGAAGATATAGGGGAATATGATCTTACCAATGAAGGCACTCATTGGGATAAGTGAGTAAGGACAATGACTAGAGATAATTTATCTATTCTTTGAATACCTACATGCCCAGGGAACTTTTGATAAGATCTTTAAAGCTCCTGTAGTTGAAAGCTTCTAGTAGAATTTCTTCACAGAATAGCTTTTTTTTTTTTTTTTTTTTTTTTTGAGAGGGCTTAATGGAGACCACAGAAAGTAACACACAGCTGTTTTTAAACTAACTGATCTGGAAGAGCGAGTGCACAGTGAAGTCCACAGTTGCTGCATATAGAAGCTCTTTAAGTAGAGTATTAACAAATCAATAATGAAAACAGATTTCAGGATCGTATTGGGGTATCAGGAGTAAAATTAAAAGTGTCAAAATAATGCAACCAAAATTAGTCAACCCAACATGTATGTAGGAGTGGTTCTGATTCTAAGGTCCTGTTCCCCAATTTGTTCTTGATTTACCAGTAAAGACGCCATGGGCCAATTGTTGGGCAGAAGGAATAGGCAAGACTTCTGGGTCACTGCAGGCAAGAGACAGAAGCAAGGAAAGAAGAGAGAGAGAAAGTTCACCATGCTTCTGGGGGAGAAAAGGTAACCAGCAAGGTGAGATCTCAGATGAAGTGGCCACAGGCTACATTTACAGGTGGGCAGCTGTGGATGTTTAGCTGGGGCTAGATGTAACTGAGCAACGAAAGTTGAGGGCAGGTCTGGAGGCAGGGAGGTGTGGAGCTAAGAGTACTGGTAAGGGCACACTTCTCCAGGCTGGCGATTAAGTAACTCCCAGCAATTGTGCCAAAAAGGCAAGTTGAAATTGAACAACTGTGTGTGTGTGTGTGTGTGTGTGTGTGTGTGTGTGTGTGTGTGTGTGTGTGTTTTATTTATGGATTCAAGGGAATCTAGGTGGAGGCTGTTAGCTGGGCCACGAGGCTTCTGTGAGTGTAGGCAGGGTACCAAAAGCTACACACAACACCTATGCCTATTGTTAGGTCTCAAATGCAGGACAAGTCTCATCCACACTTCTTGCCTTGCCTCCTACCTTTTCCTTCCCAGGGGTTGGGTTTTCTTCCACTCCATCAGCCCCTACCTCCACCCCCACCAGCCTGATCCCTATAAGCACTCAGCCATTTTGGCTTTGCATTGGTCTCTTGGTCTGTTGGCCTAGGCCAGCCCTCTTGATTGGCAGCTTCTTTTTTTACTTTCCTTCACCCTCTCTCCTCTTCTGGCCTAGTTTAATCTGCCCACCAGTCAGTCTGGACTCTTCCCTCTGCCTGCTATTCTCTTATATCTACACTAAAAATTGTCTCCATATTTTAGGAGTAGTCATGTCCTGCTTTTATTTATTTACTTTTTCATTAACGCATGAGCTATCCAATGTAAAAGAGAGACTAACCATTATCACAACGACACCTGAGTTAGCAAAGTTCCAGTATCGCTCTTTGCAGAACAAGGAAAAACAGTTCTAAAATTCTTCTGGAAGCACACCTGGCCTTGAATTAGCCAAAAAGCCTGTGGTGATTTGAACACGCTTGGCCCAGGGAGTGGGACTATTAGGAGGTATGGGATTGTTGGAGTAGGTGTGGCCTTAGTGTAGGAAGTATGTCATTCATTATGTGTATGGGCTTTAAGACTCTTATTCTAGCTGCCTGGAAGCCAATCTTCTAGCAGCCTTCAGCTGAAGATGTCGACCTCTCTCTCGGCTTCTCTTGCTTCATGCTGGAATGTTAATGGGCTTGATTATTTTTAAAGATTTATTTTATGTGTATGAATGCTCTATCTGCATGTACACTTGCTTTATAGAAGGGACTATCAAAGCACATTCTAGACAGTTGTGAGTCATCATGTGGTTGCTGGGAATTGAACTCATGACCTCTGGAAGAGCAGCCAGTGAGCTGAAGCATCTTAACCACTGAGCCATCTCTCAGGGCCAAGCATATTCAAACCATCCCAGAGCCATAGGCAGGAAGAATAGTTCCATAACAAATTATATTATAGAGTTACAAAGCCAGTAGCCCACAAGGAGGACCTGGAAATAGCCCACACAGTTACAATCACCTAATTTTAGACAAAGATTCAAAAATGTACTGGATAACCACAGGGAGAAAATGAAACTAGATTCCCCTTCCTTGCTTTATGCAACATAAGTGAATTAAAGATTTTTAAGTAAGACTTGACCCTCTGAAGCTACTAATAGAAAACACAAGCAAAACACTGCAAGATGGAGGTATTGGATCCTAACAGTGGGCACAGGACGCTGTCTCGGACTCTTTCACCTACTTGCGGGACGGTTTTCCTCCCACTGGGCTGCCTTGTCCAGCCTTGATGTGATGGTATGTGCCTGGTCTTATTGTAGCTTGTTATGCTGTGTTAGGCTGATATCCCTGGGACACCTGCTCATTTCTGAGAGGAGGTAGAGGGGGGTGCCCCAGGGAGAGGAGAGGTGGGAGAAGGGAGAGGAAATGGCAGTCAGGAAGTAATATATGAAAGAAGAATTTTAAAATGGAAAAAAGTAATTCAGGAAATAATTCCAGGAGGTGACAAATGGGATTCTGTAAATTAAGATTTCTGAATAGGGCCGGACAATAGTGGTGCACACCTTTAATCCCAGCACTTGGGAGGCAGAGGCAGGTGGATTTCTGAGTTTGAGGCCAGCCTGGTCTACAGAGTGAGTTCCGGGACAGCCAGGGCTGCACAGAGAAACCCTGTCTCAAAAAACCAAAAAAAAAAAAAAAAAACCAGTCCACAGTGTGGACACAAAGCTTATGTCAACTATCCATATCACAAGGGATTAATAGCTAGGAGATATTGCAAAAACTAAACACATAACAATCAATGCACACACTCAGTGGGCAAATGAACCAAACCCAGTTCTCAAAAGAGAAATGCAAATAAATAATAAACATATGAAAAACACGTTGTTAACTACCAAGAGAACAAAAAGTAAACTACACCAAGGTTCCATTTCAGCCCGTCAGAATGAAAAACATCAAGAAAACAAGCGATGACTAATGGTAGCTAGGAGGCAGAGGGGAAAGGACCCTGCATGCGTTGCTGGTGGGAAGGTAAACTAACTGAGCCACCATGGGAACCATATAGAGGTTCCTTATAAAACTAAAAAGACCTTATGATCTAGCTATACCACGCCTGACTAAGTAGAAGGAATATGTCAGCAAACTATATAGATACTTGGAAATCCATATTTCCTGCTGTATTACTCATGACAGCCAAATTCCGACCCAGCCAGGATGCCTATCAACAAAAGAATAAATTTAAAAGAAGTGGTTTGTACATACTTAGTGGAGTTTGGTTACACTGTGAACCAGAAAGAAACAATATCACTTTCAGGCAAACGAGTGGAACCGGAAATCACCATGCTAAGCAAAAGAAAATGGGTTTAGAAAGAAATATCTCACGTCTTCTCTGGTGCAGACTCTGAACAGCCTTCTAAGAATCATGACGGAGGCACAGCTCTGTCTTCTGTTTGTCCATGTCCCTTCTCTATACCAGTCAACCATGTGTCACAAAGGTGATGGTATATGTGGAAAGTCTTGGGTCTTTAATCATCAGTAGCTAAAGGTAAGATACTGGAGGAGCCTGTAAATGCAAAGACGAGACATAGAGATGATCAGACTTCGTGTATGTAGCACGGACACCGCTCTGAGTCAGGACAAACAGCGGAGACAGGACGTGTCGACTGCACTTTCAGGGGTTCCGCATTGCAAGCTTGCGTTCTGGTATTTTCCTTTAAGCCTGGCAACGCATTACAACATAGAGATTTCATTATATCACAAGTTAAAAGAAAACAAGTACTCATGAACAAAAGCAAGTGAGGAAGGAAGGGCTTTCACATATATATACATATACATCACATATATATACATATACATATATGTATATATATATGTATATATATGTATGTATATATATGTATATATGTATGTATATATATGTGTATATATATATATATATATATAT